>APFE030508108.1:2078-79210 GCA_000404065.3 Pinus taeda | reverse complement strand
TGCTGCAAACTATATTTTGGGCATGGAAATTAAAAGAGATCGAGCAAAGAGGAAGCTCTGGTTAAACCAGAGGAAATATGTTGAGACAATACTGCAGAGGTTTAATATGTAGGATAGTAAATCGATGAAGGTTCCTATTCCTGTAGGTGTGAGGTTATCTGCTAAACAGTGTCCCAAGACACAAGAAGAGGAAGAGGACATGTCCCATGTTCCATATGCAAGTGCGGTCGGTAGCTTGATGTATGAAATGGTTTGTACTAGACCAGAAATTGCACATGCAGTGGGAGTATTGAGCAGGTTTATGTCAAAACTAGGGAAGGAGCACTGGACAACAATGAAGTGGGTTTTCAAGTATTTGTGTGGCACTAGTGATTATGGTTTGTGCTACCAAGGAAGATTAGGATTGGACAGAATGTTGAATATTCATGCCTTTGTTGATGCAGACTGGGCTGGAGATCTGGATCAGAGAAGATATAAAAGTGGGTATGTGTTTAACCTATTTGGAGGTGCAGTCAGATGGATGAGTAAGAAACAATCTGTAGTGGCACTATCAACTACAGAGGCAGAATACATGGCAGCCACTCATGCAAGCGAGGAAGCAGTTTGGTTGTAGAGATTATGTTCAAGTATGGGTTTATTACAGGGAGCTAAGGATAGACTGTGACACCCAAAGTGCAATTCTCTTGGCAAAGAACCCCCCATATCATTCAAAGACAAAGCACATTGATGTTCAATATCACTTTGTGAGGGATATGATAGAAGACAAAAAGGTGTTGCTGGTAAAGGTGGACACTTTGAAGAATACTGTAGATGCATAGACAAAATCTATAAGCTCTGAGAAGTTCTCTTAGGGTAGAGAAACAATGGGCATTGTAGGGTTGGATAAATGACTAAGCTCTCTTTTGTCCCCTTTTGGAAAGAAAACAACAAGTGGGAGAATGTTGGGTTGTGTTATATTCTTTCCACGACTAGCCCATGTAGTTAACTAGGGGTTAGAGGGGGGGAGGTCACAGAGGGTTTGAAGTGTACCGGTAACCCCACTTTCTTGGGTCGAGGCAAGCGCCCTAGAAAATTTTTGTTTTGGACCCTATGTTAGGTTGGGCGGACCGACCTATGGTTTTGTGCATGATTCTCACACATGTTTTTCGTACGCGATGGTTTTCGATCCATGGTTTTGGACACGATGGTTTTCGGTCCATGGTATTGGATGCTTCGGCATGTATAAATATGTATTGTAACATTGAAAGGAAAATAATGAAAAATCAAGCTGGTAGTCCTAGTTTTGGGATCCAGGGGAAATCTCTATGTATATGTGTTTTATGTGTTATGCTCTCGCATTGTTTATTTTCTATGTTTTAGAATTCGTATGTAGGTAATTTCTGTACGGGGTTAAAACCTACATCAATTTTCACATAGATTCGAGAGAAAGAGGTGTATTTGCCTCTTAATGTCACATCTGATTGTTGGCATTATGATACAGGTATGACACAAGTGTTGTCCTTGAAGGCAACTCTCTCAGATGAAAGATCACAATATAGCAGGTAAACAACAAGAATGAAGAAAGAAAGGTATACACAGGTTCACTATATACCAAGTCGTGTGTGCAAGCAGGTTCACTATATACAAAGACGTGTATATCGTACACACACACTTTCACAAAAGGAAAGGTGCGTACATGTTGGAAAACTAAGTTTTGGTCTGTGGTATTTGGTCCATGGTATTTTGGTATTAGTCCATGGTATTTGGTCTGAGGTATTGACCCAAGGTATTGGGTCCAAGGTATTGGTCCTACATGGTTTTGGACCATGGTATTGAGAGACCTAAACCTATATAAGGAGAAGAAGATCAGTAGGCCAAAGTGCAAATGTGCAAGTGATGAATATTTGATGAAGTGTGAGATCTAGTATGCAGGTTATAGGTATGTGATGCTTTGCACCTATGTGGTGAATGAAGGTTGTTGGACTGGGATCATGAAGACTAAAATGCATTATTATTATATGGTATGATCATGAATAGTACAGATATAAATACTAATGCATGTCTTATCCTTTATATATGATGATTTGGGTAAATTTGAAGTAGAAATTTGCAACGAATGTATAAGTAATTATTTTTAGATCTGTACGCTGGTTCCCTTTGCTGAAAGGGCGTATACACACTGGTTTGACACATCTAAGTAGCATATACATTATGATATTTGATATTTGAGGTTGTTCTTGTTTCTAGTGGTTGTTGCAGGGTTTTAGGTTCTGCTCTGTGTTCTCGTGACTGTATTTTGATGACAGGGTTTCAGTGATTCAATATTTGGGTGATCCAGAGATTGATGATGTAGATATAGTTGATAAATGTATTGAAGCGGTGATTGATTTTGTATTGATCGATCTAGTCTGAAAATTTATGAAACATGGTCCCTAGAAGAAAAGAGAAGGTCGTAGCGTTCTATAGGCTGGCGCCTATGTACTAGTAAATATATCCGCCAGTACAAGATCTAGAGGATTATATCTCCCTTCCACTAGTAGCTAGAGAACGAGAGAAGGTTGTAGCCTTCGGCAAGTGGGTTCCTACATACTAGTATGAGTATGTGCCAGTACAAGATTGTAAATAGGTTTTTCTTATCTTAAAGAAAACAACAGCAGGTGGTTTTTTTCCCGCATTGGGTTTCCACCTTATATCATGGTGTTCATGTGTGTCTCTTATGTGTGATGATTTGTTTTGTTTTCACTACACTTGTTTACTATTTATATGGTTAATGAGGTTCTGATGCACTGAATAAAAAACAACATATAATGGATTAACTGAATCATAAGTTTACCAGATATACGCTAGTTGCATTAAACACAGTTGCGTGTACACGTGGGTTCCCTTAATTGAAGTAGCATATATGAATCTGAGTATGGAAATCAAAAGGTTATTGATTTTCTAATACTGATTCACCCCCCCCGAGTATTATCTTCAAAAATTGGTATCAAAGCAGGTCCTTCAGAAGACGCTTGATCGCTGGAAGGAAGATCCATCATCATGAGTAATCAAGAAAGAGAGGGATCCATCAGACCACCAATCTTCGATGGGAGCAATTTTGTTTACTGGAAGATAAGAACCAAATCCTATCTACAATCACTTGGAATCGATATTTGGGAAATCATGGAAGTAGGATATACATTTCCATCAGCAATCCTATAGATACGGCAGGTAGAAAGAAATATGAAATCAATGCCAAAGCTGTTACTATCTTATTGGCAAGTTTTTCAAATCAGAGTTTGTCAAGGTCATGCAGCTCTAATCAGCCAAAGAAATATGGGAGAAAATAATTCTAAGATACGAAGGAGATGCTTAGGTAAAATGTGCTAAGCTTCAAACTCTCAGAATTCAGTATGAAACTCTTAGGATGCATATTGATGAAAGCATAGTTAATTAATTCCTTCATATAAATGAGATTGTCAATTTTATGAAGAATCTGGGTGAAGAAATTAAGGATGTTGTCTTAGTTGAGAATTTTTTGAGATCCTTGCCTACTAAATTTGAACCCAAAGCGTCTGCCATAGAAGAAAAGTAGGATCTGTAGAATATCACTATGACGCAGCTTCACAGAATCTTAACTGCTTTTGAAATGAGAAAAGGAGGACCACCAGATAGGAGAGAAGCCACATTTAAAGTATCAACAAAGGGAAAATAAAAACTCAATGAATCAAGATACATTTCAGAAGAAGAATATGAGGTAAATTTTGTCAATAATCTTCAACGAGGATCTAGAAGGTTCAAAGGTGAGCTACCTTTCAAATGTTTTTCTTGTCGTATAGGTGGTCATTACGCTGCTAGATGCCCTCACAACAATGGAAAGATGTATGAAGAAGGTAATAGAAGTTATTATACTCATGATAATAGTGTGACCCATCTAATTGTGATGAATACAATCAAGAAATTAACCTTCTCGTGGCATATCAAAATAGTGACGAAGAAAAAGAAGAAGTTACCAGATTAAAATTTGACCTGAAGATAGTAATCAGAGTAAGGGAGCAACTGCAGGATGTAGTAAAATATTAGAGCATAAAAATCTGGAGACTTGAATATAAGATCCTCTCTCTAAAATAATATTTTTAATAATCAAAGAAGCATAATGAAGAAGCTCTTGAAGAACAAGAACATGAAATGCTCAAATTAAGGAAACAAGTAGAAAAAGGAAGAAAAGCTGAAGAAAACATAAAGAAGCAATATCTGGAAAAGGAAGAACAACATCAAGTTGAGGTAAATATCTTAAAAGGTAAATTAGAAGAAAAGGATAAACTATTATGATTTCAAGACAATACTAAGATTTTGGATGATATCCTTAATAGTCAAAGATCCCCTGCTATCAAAACTGGTCTTGGTTTTTATGAAACTGTTGAAGGTAAATCTAGCTCACAACGTGAGGCAAGGAACTCCAATGCAAAACGTGAAATTCTCAACAAGGAGATAAGAGGTCAACCCCAGTAACAACCAAGGAAAGAAATTCTTTAAGAAAAATCTTTTGCTCCTAACTGTGGAAGTGATAGATGGTTATTTCCTCTGATGAATAATGTTGAATGTTATGAATGTCATAATATTGGACATGTTGCATCCATATGCTAAAGTAGAATGGTTCAAGACCATCACACAGAAAGATCATCACATTCCAAGTACTTTAAGGGATATTTTTTTTCTTGCAATATGTTTGGTCACTGTTAGGTCCCTATAATACTAGTGATTCCTACCGAAAATGCCTTGATGACCTATTTCGAGCAGTGAAACCCTAGATTCCAAAGCTCTGATACCAAAAGTTATGAAACTAACTCACACAAAAATTTAAAAGAGAGATAAATGCCTTAGAATTCAGCCTCTTCGAGGGGGCAACCTCCTTTACGTTACACAAATGAATAATTCTTGGATGATTCAAATGACAAAACCTCCTTTCTATATATAAGAGTCTAAGGAGTCACAATATAACCTAGCCAACCTAATAATAATAACATAAAGCCACAAAAATAACAATAGAGGGGTTCTATGGGGCACAATAATAAAAATATGGGGACAATAGGGGCACAACAATATTAATAAGGGATACAACTAAAATAGTAATGGGGGAATCACTAGTATTATAGGGACCTAATAGTCACAAAGCTAATGGGTTGTAGATTTATGTGGTTAGGTTTTTAGAATTTACACTCGGATATTCCACAGTTTTCATTTCTGCTTTGTCGACGTTTCGATTCTAGACCAAGACTCATCATCAGGACTTGATTTACAAAGGAGAGAGACAGTAGATATTGAAGATCTGACTCTTTCCTTTGTATTTTAACCCTTGTCTTTTCGAGTCTAGACCAAGACTCATCATTAGGACTTGATTTACAAAGGAGAGAGATAGTATAGATACGTAATCTCGAAAATACAAGGGTTAAAATACAAAGGAAAGAGTCGGATCTTCAATCTCTACTATCTCGCTCCTTTGTAAATCAAGTCCTGAAGATGAGTCTTGGTCTAGACTCAAAACGTCGACAAAGTCACAAAGCTATTGATTGCAATAAAAGGAATATGAAACATGTAAGGTGTTATGCATGTAACAAGTTTGGACATAAACTAAAGGAATGCAGGAGCAAAATTCGGACAACAAAGAAAAAGGATCATACATCCTCTCAATCCCAGGTATTGAAGAAGACAGAATTAGTGTCAGAAATATGTGGCATAACTTAGTTAGCAGACATAACAGACCTAGGGGAAGCTAAAAGTGTAAACCTTCAGTATTCCAATTTGCATACGTAGCTATTATGAATAGAAATCGTGTATATACGCAAGTTAAAGTCTGCAGAGTCGCATATATGGAGCTCTGAAGAAAAAGCAGCAAAACAGATTCAAGAAAATAAGTTTGATATGGTTCGGTCATGGTATATGTTGGCTGGCACAGGTTCAGGGGGAGCATATGCTTCGAATAATTCATTGTTGGCATTATGGTTAAAATTCTTTGATGATGATGCTTTTGTGGCTAAATGATACATCTTGCTACTTATTGTTGGTTGGCCAAGAGAATGGTGTTGGAGGTTACAAGTCTGGATGCTGGTGACAGATGCTTATGGTGGAGATCATATATGGTGTATGATAGTTGCTAGTGACTATCATTATCTTTTTTAGATTGCTGGTATTTGTTATAAAAGTCATGAATATCATTTGGTGTAAAGGTCTTGCAAAGACCTAATTTGTACCCCCACTATGCATGGGAAGGATGATGTAATAATTTCTATTTGGTATACCCCCACTTGGTTGGGCAGATGAGTCAAAGTGGTCTATCCCCACTTAGTTGGGAGATTGATGTATGTATGAGTCATTGGTGATAGGAAGGTCATACTCACTTAGTTGAGTTGTAGATTCATGTTATTCTTTTGAAAATTTTGGCAGACTCAAAATGTGCTTAGGGCGAGCATGGATGGATTGATACATCTTAGCATCTACAAAGGGGGAGCTCAATCAAAGATTTCAACATGTACTCAGGGGGACCATGGACAATAGAATGTATATCAAGGAAGAGAATATCTTGGTTCACCCTTTTCCCTTGATGTCAAAGGTGGAGAGTGACTTGGTGTGGTTGTTGCCATCAAGTCCAAAGGGGGAGATTGTTGGCATTATGATACACGTATGACATAATTGTTGTCCTTTATGACAACTCTCTCAGATGAAAGATCACAGTCTAGCAGGTAAACAACAAGAATGAAGAAAGAAAGGTATACGCAGGTTCACTATATACCAAGTCACGTATACATGTAGGTTCACTATATACAAAGGCATGAATATCGTACACACACACTTTCACAGAAGGAAAGGCGTGTACATGTTCGAAAACTAGGTTTTGGTCCACGGTATTTGGTCCATGGTATTTTGGTATTGCTCCATGGTATTTGGTCCGAGGTATTAACCCCAGGTATTGGGTCCAACGTATTGGTCCTACGTGGATTTGGACCATGGTATTGAGAGAGGCCTAAACCTATATAAGGAGAAGAAGGTCATTAGGCCAAAGTGCAAGTGTGCAAGTGATGAATATCTGATGAAGTGTGAGATCTAGTATGCAGGTTATGTGTATGTGATGCTTTACACCTATGTGACGAATGAAGGTTGATGGACCGAGATCATGAAGACTAAAATGAATTATTATTATATGGTATGATCATGAATAGTTCATATCTGAATACTGACACATGTCTTATCCTTTATATATGATGATCTAGGTAGATCTGAAGTAGAAATTTGCAACGAAGGTATAAGTAATTATTTTTAGATTTGTGCGTTGGTTCCCTTTGGTGAAAGGACATATACACACTGGTTTGACATAGCCAAGTAGTGTATACATTATAAGATTTGATATTTGAGGTCGCTGTTGGTTCTAGTGGTTTTTGCAGGGTTCTAGGCTCTGTTTTTTGTTCTAGTGACTGTGTTTTGATGACAGGGTTTCAGTGATTCAGTATTTGGGTGATTCAGATATTGGTGATGCAGATATAGTTGATGGTCGTATTGCAGTGGTGATTGATTTTGTATTGATGGATCTAGTCTGAAAATATATGAAACGTGGTCCTTGGAAGAAAAGAGAAGGTCATAGCCTTTTGTAGGCTGGTGCCTACATACTAGTAAATATATCTGCTAATACAAGAGCTAGGGGGTTTTAGCGCCCTTCAAGAATTAGTTGGTTGGAGAATGAGAGAAGGTTGTAGCCTTCTACAAGTGGGTGCCTGCATACTGGTATGAGTCTGCACCAGTACAAGATTGTAAACAGGCTTTTCTTATCTTAAAGAAAATAGCAATAGGTGGTTTTTGTCTTGCATTGGGTTTCCACCTTATATCATGGTGTTCATGTGTGTCTCTTATGTGTGATGATTTGTTCTATTTTTACTGCACCTGTTTACTGTTTATATGGTTATTGAAGTTTTGATGCACTGATTAAAGATCAACATATAATGGATTAAATGAATCATAATTTTACTGGATATATGCTAGTTGCATTAGACACAGTTGCATGTACATGTGGGTTCCCTTAACTGAAGTAGAATATATGAATCTGAGTATGGAAATGAAAAAGTTATTGATTTTCTAATACTGAATCAGCCCCCCTTTCAGTATTATCTTCAATATTGATATCTTAATAAAATGACCTAGCTTATTGCCAATAGATTTTAAGGACTCTGGAAGCCAATAATCTAAAGGAAGATAGTATAGTCATATCCATACTGGTACTAAGGTGAACGCTTCTCGTTCTGGGACAAAATTTATCACCCATGTTCGTATGTAAAGGCCTACAACAACGTAGAAGTATGGTCCTCCCTCGAACACTCTGTCTTTATCTTCCAAGCTTGTGAACACTACAGTAAAAAAGCACTTGGATACAAGGTGCAAGTTTATTTCCCCTTTGGGTTTCCAGTGGTTTCTTATCCATCCATGTAAATCTTTCTCCGTTGGCCAGATCCCCATAATTTTCATATGATTGCATGTTCTCTGATGTGATCTCTGTGTACCTATAGTGCTAGGTCACTCAAAATGACCATAGGAGTGATGGTCATCTTGGGTTTTTAGATCCCTGTCATCCTTAGGGGTGCATGTTTTTGACTGCTACCCTCTTTCCTCCTCTCCCTGCTATCTCCCTCATGATTTCTCTCTGTTCATGAATCTTGATATTTCCTATGCGGGTGTCCTCAGTTATCATCTTCGATGGTTTCTTGAAGTTGTGCACATCCTTTTCCTTGCTTCTATTCGTAGTTATTTGATTGTAGGAGGGAGTCGAACTCCCTCCTCCTCGATCCATCATGGTTACCAGCACCAAACCCTATCTCAAAACCTAGTTCTTCCGCCAACAAATCCCCCCTAACTTCACCCGAGGTTAAGAGTTTTCACAACTAAGGTTCAGTAGAAATTTCTTGTGATGTCTTTTTTAAGTCTTTCTTTTGAAATTTTTCCAGATTATTATTGACACTCAAGGTTTTTTGTCGAGAGATTTATATTGGAGAATTGCCAAAAAAATTCATACAACGTAAATATAATTGACGAGATGACAATCATTCAATATTGAATTGTTCTTGAAAACTTTTATTAGATTCAAAATATGAGGAAGACTCATTATTTTCCATTAAATTCAAAATTCGATCTTCTTCATCTATTTGTGAAGTAACAAATATTGATTGTATATCAATATCATCATTTATCCATTCTTCACTTTCTACTTCTATTGTTGTTTTTGCAGGAGGATATAATGTGAATTTCTTTATTAAACTTTCATCAGAAATAAACATATCACTAGATCTACAACTTATAAAAGCATCAGTTGTTTCTAACCATGGTCTTCCTAGAATCAATGGATGTCCTCCTAAATTACCCTTGGGTGTTAGAATCATAAAATGAACAGGATATTCCAAAGAATCTAAGGATACATATATGTCCTGTAATACACCTTTAGATTTAATAATAGATTTTTTTGCTAATTGTAACAAATTAGGTGTATATTGGAGATTAGGAAATTTCAAGTGCTTCATAGTTTGTTTACTGATGATGTTTATAGATGCTCCTAAATAAATCAATATATTTCAAATTTCAATACCATTGATGTGTTTTTTCATAATGGGACTTCCTGGATCAAGATATTTCTGAATTGTTGTTTATCCCAACATGATATATGTAATTTTTCCAATTAACTGAATTCTTTTGATTTCTTTTATCTTTCTTCTTAGGCTTTTAATACTCAATTTCCTTATTGTCTTTGCAAATATTGGTATTTATTTGATATCTTCAACAAAGGAATTTTTATATAGAAACTTTTTAGTTCATCTATCATATCATAATCAAGAAATAAAATATGTTTCTCGACCCCTTTATCATTTTTTTATCTCTTAGGAAAAGGTGGTGTTTGGATAGATACTGAAGGTTGTTATATGATAAGAGTTGATTTATTGAAATATCATCATAATGTAAAGGGGTGGTTTGTTTTTTATATTTTTCTTCTTTACTAAGAGACTTGTCTTTTTCAGAGAGATTCTCCTTTTTAGATTCCTAAATAACAACTGATGGTGACTTATTTTCCAATACTCTACCAAATCTAAGTTGGAGATTATTTAGATCTACTAGAGTTATCATGTAGGTTTGCAAATTATGTCCTCCATATTGTAAACAAGTTTTGAATTTTGATTACTTTGGATTTGGAAGTTTTTGAGCATGCAATTGGTTTTTGTCTTTGAGGGAATGGTAATGAAAGTTGTGGATTTTTATTCTGAGGTTAAGTTGGTCGAACATGTTGATGAAAATATTGCGGTGGAAAAACAAGGTAAGGTTGTTGATATTGATGATATTTACCATAAGGGATTTTCCATCCTTGTTCCCAAGGTTGAGGCCAAGATTGCCAAGGCATGTGTGTATTCCAATTTTGTTGTCATAGTTATGCAAATGCTTGAGTTTTAAATACCTGAGTCATATTTGGTTGTGAATTTTTCCATGGTCTCTTAGAAATAAAACAGAGGGTATCTACTTGATTTGGTGTTATTTCATCTTGATAAAAAAAATTAAGACCTGCGATTGAAGGACATTACTTGTTATCATGATTTTCTGCACATATAACACAAGTTTCTTTACTTTTTAATTCAAGAGGGAATTCTCTCAAAGCATGTTTATTTCTTCATTTGGGACAAAATATCGACAATGCAACGTTTTCACGTTTTTCCTTGTTTTTCACTTTGAGGGTATCTATTTCTTCACTAAGACTTCCCAAAATGTTTGTTTTAAAATTTTCAAGCAAATTTCCTAATTTAGCCCTACTTACAGCCCCAACTGTAGATTTATTAATCCTATGCATGAGAGGATCTCTTGGATTTTTCCCATTTATTGCCTTATCTCTTGAAATGTGTATGCATAACTCAAAAATTTCTCCAAATGATAACTGAGAAATATCTCACTTACCCATCAAATTGAGAAGATCAATCCACTCATCTCTGATGGATTTTAATAAGAGAGATTTCAAAGGTTCTTCATATATTTCATGCATTTTGGCCCTTTTAACATTATAAGAAAATCTTTCAATGAAATTTTCAAGATTTTCATCTTCCTTTTGCATCAGTTTAAAGACTTCATCCTTAAGATTATGGGGCATACAAGAATCCTTATATTTCTCTAAGAATGTAGTTTTCATTTCTTCCCATATTCTTATAGAATGTACTCCTAAGCCCATGAACCATTTCAATGTTGCATCCTTAATAGTTGTTGGAAAAAATTTAAACTTTTGAGTGTCAAGAAAGTAATCATAAGATCTACACAAAACTTCAAACTCAAAGAGAAATGCTTCAAGATCCTCACTTCTTAATTCATGAAGATTTGGAAGGATGGAGGGTGAGATGTTTTTCATTGTAGTTGTTGTATCTTCATCAAGGATGGGAGATCGAAATGGTTCTGCGTCTCCTATTCCTCCTCCTCTCCCTCTTCCTCCACCTCTTCCACCTCTTCCTCCTCTAATCCTACGTTGTTAATGATTAACATTATGTACCTCTCCTTCCCCTTCACCAACGATTGTAGATTCTTTAGAACCAATATAGGGTTCCAAAATTGAGTTTTCTAATTATTCTTCTAACTCTCTTCACTTTGGTTCTTTTATAAATGGTAAGTTAAAATAAGTTTCTTCCTCTTCATCTTCACTAGGGATCTTTAGCTCTTGTCCTAGAAAACTTTCTCCAGTCAAAGATAGGAAAACTACTCCTTATGTTTGGGATGTAGGATCTTCCTCTTCTATTACTGCTTCGGTTGATGAGGTTGGTGAATCTCTAGGTTGGATTTCAGATCTAAGTACCTCAGGAATTTTATGTTTTCCTACAAATGATGGAATATTAGTTTGAGTGGGTGGTTTGGTAGTACGAGGTCATGACAGGGTGAGTGGTGATGTTGGGATTAAAATTCTACATGTACTTACAAATCTACCTCTAGGATCCCTTTCCCTATGCATGTCTTTTTGTTTTTTTTAAGAAAAAATAAAAAACTTCAATTTACACTTCCCCAACAACGACGACAAAATGTTTGGTAATTTAATTAACCTTAAATTAATTGCATAAATTATTATCTAGAGTTAGTAAGCTGATGAAGTGTAAGTGTAATGTATATGCTAGAAGTATTGGTTATTCATGCCAATTCTAAATTAAGTTGAGTTATAGAAATATAAATTATAAATTAAGTTATTTAAATGCACATGAGGAAAGCAATTATTTCTATAAATAAAATGATCACACTCTTTACCGAAGAATACTTATGGAAAAAATCACACTGTGCTTCAAAATAAAATATCACAACTTTGCATATAAGTAAATCAATCCCACACTTATTGTAAATGAAATTCAATTCATAAAACACACACACTCTGTTATACATCTGAAATAGTTTTTGTAAGAATCTACACATTCATCAATGTAACACACTCTTACAAGAAAAACCAAAATAAATTGAATCTCTCCTTGACTACATCCACACTTGATTCAAGTATAAATCACTTGTGTTTGAAATGAAACATCTAATTCTGCAAATAAATCCTCTGGTCTATAAGAAAAATATTGTCTAAGTATCAATCATATCGTTGCTATCACTGTTGTTAAGCTTAATTCATGTGCATCTATAAACAAAAGAAATGATTATTAAAACAATTATAACTTAAATATGAAAGAAATTAGAAATGCATCTACTCAATTGAACATAACACAAAAATTATGAAATTATACATAAATTCTATCTATTAAAAACGAACAAGAATCCTTACTGCTAGAGAGGGCCCTCCACGAGAATCAGATCATCATGGTATCAATCAAACAATCAACCATGCATGGAAACGAAAATGTTATTCATAAATTGAATATTAAAAACAAAGTTTTATGTCATCACTGTCGCATAAAATTATCACTATGTTTGTATCTTCTATGAGGTATTTTATAAAGGCCATATCATTAAATGTTCAGATCTCTATGGCTCTCCTTGCTAACAGACTGTTATAATTAACTATGAAAAGATATCATAACAAAATCTGCTCATGATTTTATATTAACGAATAAAATCATGGGGTGTGTATCTCATTCCTCGCTTACATGTTATAGTTGACACAGTTGACTTTATCCTTGACCACATAATTGGAAGCTTCTTTTATCAATCTAGTTCATGAAGGTAGGAGGGAATCATTGAGTGCATTGATTACCACCTTTCCATATATTTATCTCTCTGACTGACACCTTGGAACCTATCAAACCATGGCCTTGGCTGCAGAATTAGACATTAGCTGCAGAATCATCTCAATTCAATAGCTAAAGATAATATTATATTAATAATAAAGAATATTATCAATTTAAGAAATACAAGACAATTATATACCTGCCATGCTATAAATCATGTGATTTGATGCACACTGAGTGATTATGATGGTCAAAGAAGAATAAAATAGGTGAAAAATGGTGTCGAAAAGAATAAATTATGAGGCTCAACAGTAAGCTCATTCTTCCCTCCCAAACTATGCATGGCGTAGTGGAAAGCATCAACACTGCATCACTTCCTCCTAAAACTACACATTGCGTAGTCAATGCCTCCAAGAACTATTCATTGCATAGTCACAATGCTCAATTTTGGCCTCTTGACCTACAAAACTATCAATCTTGCCTCCAAGCCAATCCTTTTTTGTGCATTGTGTAATCCGAGTTTGTAGTCTGCCTCCCTCGATCCTTGAACTACACAACTGTGAAATCGAATTTCCCATTCTACCTTACTAACTATGCTTTGTGTAGTTATAGTGGGAAAGCCTCCCTTACTATGACCCTCAATTGAGCAATTGATCCTCTCAAGCCTCCATATCTATGGATTGGATAGGTGCAACCCTTGGTCCCTAAGTCCTGGGCTCTAGAACAATGCACTTCATAATCTTTGAGTCTTCTTCCCTATCTAGTACCTAGTTCCCACTCAATTTGTAGACTTCATGATTCAAGTTAGGCTAAGTGGTTTCTAGAGTTATGTCATCTTTCCATGAGTATATTTCAGGTATTACATATTGGCATGACAAGATGATACTTAGAGAATATGAGGAGAAAATTGTGCTAGAAGACACTTGGGAAGTTGTGAAGACAAGATGACCATTGAACAAGAAGAATAAGGTACACTAGATTGTGCCAGAAGTTGGAAGATCAAGATCATAATGAAGACTCATTTTCTTTAAGCCTCTTGGAGGAAGAAGAGGAATACCATGCAACATCTTTCATGAATACATAAATATAGAAGAAAGATAAGAGTGGCTTGATGATTTCCACATCAAGGACAAGTCCATGTCATAATTCTCAAGTCATGTCTTGCTAAAGTTTAGTGCAACATCATTCATGGATGTAATTATGTAATTTTCAATAATATGAGAAATGTAAAGTGAAGTGGAAGTCCAAGAGTCACCTATAGAATGTGAAAATTCATGTAGACGTCAAAGGGTCATATGGAAGTTCAAGAGTGATGATAGGACTCCAAGAGTCATAAGGGAGGTGGAGAGTCACCTCATTTGTTATATACACCCTCATAACACAAGAAAATAACTTTTCACCTTGGCTTTCCCAAACATGCATTAGAGAGGAAGATAGTTTTTTGGAGAGCAAGTGGGAGCTCTAATGCTTCACTATTGGAGCTAGTGTTGTTCATTATATCAATGTATCTATTAAATTTCTCTTAATACTTGAAGGTCATTGATCCGACACACTTTCATGCGTATGTCATAAATGTTGTAAGACTATTTTTTGAATGTTTGCGATATATTTTGTTTTCATTTGCACTAAAGAAATTGAACTATTTAGGTGGCTTTGGTGCTTATCATATTGAATGTGTGTTGTACCTTTTCTAACTATCACTACTTATATGTGAACTATTTCTCTAATTGATTATCGATTCTCTCATATATATGCTTGTGTGTCTTTATTAGATTAGTACTATTACTATTCTATTAAAGCTTCACTTTCATTTCCCTCTTATGAAAGAACCTTGATAGATTCTACAACTGAACATTCCACAAGGCATATTCATTTATATATTCAAAAGTACATGTACATTAGTCTCTTGTGCTAACTATTGCAACCAAGGCAAATATCTAAGAAAAATGGTAGTCAGGCCTTATTTCTGGAAGGGCTTCTACAACAAATGGTGTGAAGTCTAATTGGGAATTCATGTTAGGGAGACACCATTGCATGTTGGAAGGTACCATCACCATCAAGGAGTCATCCTATTACACGTGAACGCCTTGAACAATTTTATTATGGCTACGTGGCATTGAATTTTGCTAGGGATCGTGGATTTGGTTATACGCCTAGCAATTCAAGTTAATTAGTTATGGATCTAGTTTGTTGGAAGTGATCTACGAACATAGTTATTATTACACCATTTTTGTGGACTATGCATTGGGTGGAAAATATGTATAATAACTAAGAAATGAAAGTGAATGCGAATAGAAGCCGAACTTAGATCAGATGTTTTTTGTTGCATATGGAGTGAAATGGCGTGGTTTTTATGGATCAAAAAAGAGATAATGAAATAGAAGGTTGGAATAAAAATAACATATTCCTATGCACAATTGTTTCCTTGGTCTTGATCTATTATAAAAGGGTGTACATATAAGGAGAAAAATCCAATATATATAGTGTGTATGGGGTTGTGTAAAGGTTAGATCGAGAAATGGAAAATATTGCAATGTCATGGGGAAAAGATAAAAGTATGGTGATGCATTATATCCATAGATCAATCTAAGTAAAAAGTTCTATGAAATTGTGCATTGATGTTGTGTGTTGATGTTTGGTGCAGCATGTTAGAGATCAATAATGGCTTCCTATGATGGATAGAGGATGTGTGACTCACATCTTTGATGTTTCATGCCTTCTTTCTGTGGTTGAATGTCTAGTGTATGGTTGAATTCATCCAATACATTGTTTCAATTGCCATGATGTACTACTTTGAATAGAGGGAAGAGTCTCATTTTGTGGGTAGAGTGTAGATGTATGCTTCTAGTATTTTTTGAGTTATTGTATGTGTCAAATCTATGTAAGAGTGTTTTTTATGAGTAGGTTTCTTTTTTATTGAGAGGATGATTGTATGAGAGTAGGGATTCGTTGATAGAATGTTGATGTGTTATTGATTGTTGAATTAAGGTAGGGTATTGAGTTTGTTTGTTGAGTTAGTTATGTGTGAGTTGATTCTACTAAATATTTCTTGAGAGATTTTGTTTGCAAAGCTCTTTTATATTGTTGAGTATCTTAGAGAATGTTGTGAGTCTAATATTAAAATAGATAGAACGAGGCACACATTTTTTATATGCAGAGATAATGGGTAATATTTTGAAAAGATATCAAATTAGGTCCACTAGGGATTGAAGGTTAGGGCCTTTACTATTGCAGGTAGATGCTTGTAAGAAAGTGGTGGCTTGCTGATGGATTTGTGGCTTCCTTTTGGTGGTGGCTATAGAACTTAATCACGGAGTAAAGGATTCCTTCCGGTGGTGGCTAGAAAACTACTGAAGGTTGTGGACATTAGTAGGTGGCAGCCTACATTTTGTATGGGAGTGGTGATTTCCAAGTGATTGGTGGAACACATTTAGTTGTCATTAGAGGCTTGCACAATCATGGTGGCCAGTGACTATGTAAAGAGAATTTTGAATATTAATAAGAAGTAGACAATGACAATAACAATAATGGTTTTTTCCAATTTGATTTTCCCGCTAACTTTTAGTGTCCCCTTGTGTGATAATATGTTTACATTGTTGATCTCATGCTTTCTTATGCTTATGATTGTTGCTCATGTTTATGATCTTCTAATGTTAATTGCTACTAATGTATATGGTGATGATGGTTAATTGATTAATGACTCAACAATTGTAAAGAAAAATAAAAGAGTTGAAAAATACCCATCTCTTATAATACTAACTCACCCCCTTTCAGTATCATTCATGCTTCAAACATTGCATTCATTATTTACAATAGAGGGATATATTCCCCTATCATGAAAATTTTTAGAAGAATAGAGAAAACATAACCAATCGTATATTAATGTTGTTGTTAATAATACATAGAATATTCCACTACAAAGCGATATGAGAAGAAAATATCAAAAGGAAAGTAAAGCTAGCTTATTCACAAAACTCTTTGAAAGAAAAAAATTGATTCAACAAAAAACCCGATAGATTTTTGTTTTTTGCAATAATAGCTTAGGAGGCAAAAGATAAAAACCTCTCTTTTGTTTGTTAGAATGTGCTTGGAATCTTCTTTATAATATTCTCTTTGTCTTCATAACTAATATTTACTTACATTTTCCCCTCCAGTTCAACTAAATAAAGATTCATTTTTAGTAATATGTAGTTAGGAATTTTTTCTCCATCCTAGCTCCTACTTCATATATACCAGAGATAAGTTTCACAAATATATATTTTTAATTAATTAGATGAGGCGACCAAAATTGTTCATGGATATTCTTTAATTTTCCAATCTTATATCTCAACTTTTTCCTTTTCTACCACTTCCATCATGTTCTTCGTTATTTTACCTTTCGAGTACGCTCTTATTTGTTGAAAATGGACACCCTATACTCCAATTGTGACCTTTATAAGTTCACCAATCAACCACCATTTATCTACATGAAATGAATTAACAATGGTTGATCTATTACATATAAATATTTTATTTTTGATTGATAACTCCACACTATTCATCACACATACATTACCAACAATCATTTATAAATAAATAGGCTCCTCATATTACTTGTGTGTGAAGTAGAAAGAGTCTTGGGACCTTAAGTAGATCATGCAACATGTAGTTTTTTATTGTCATCTCATACCACAATCATCATGTTGAGTCATTTCCTAGTAATATATGTCCAATTACTTCCTTCCAAGTGTCACCCTATGGTATGTTGAGCTAGCTACCACATGTCATAAAGAGATATGCCAATGTTACATAGCATAGAAGTGGAAAGATAAATATTAATAGTGTGAAAGTGAAGTGCAGCAAACTACACTAAGATAAGTGTGAAAAGTAAAAGTAAATTAGGGTAAATTTCATTGAGTAATAAAATGTGTGTGGAGAAAAGAAGTGAAGGTAAAATCTCAAGTAATAAAGCATGAGTGTGAGAAATGTGCGAAGACAAAGTTTGCACAAAGGTAATGGTGTGTGGAAGTTAGGGTTTAGGATGTGGTATGTACGACCTTATGCACATCCATGAAAATGTTTAATTATATAATAAATGGTTATGTGTGGACAAAGTAGTATGAGGTAGAATATTATGAAGTGGGTCAATTTTTGCACACAAATTGGAAAATGAATAAGTAAAAAGGGAGAAGAGGTACCGAGGTAATTCCTTAGAATAATTAGCAATGGAAATGGAAAATAGAGAAATAATGATAATAATAATAAAAAAAAGTAATGGAAATGTGTGCGGGTGAAATAGTGATATATTTTTCATGTGAAATAAGGATATTAAATGTAATGATAAACATGAGTAGTTTCTTTATATCTAACATAATTTATTTTGTTATGTCTACTCAAAGGAGGAACCATCCTTGTTTCCCTTGTCGGATGAATATTTGTAACATTAAAGTTGTCTAGAGGCTTGTTGTTTCACAATGATTTGAATTGATATGTGACATGAAAAAATATCAACATTTGGCTCCAAATGTAGATAGTGAGCCCTGTGGGCCAGTGAGAACAAAAAATATAACAAATTTCCTTATTGGTTGGGACATGGAGTCATCCAAAGCCATTGTATTGATCGATAAAATGCTTATTAGATGAAGAATATTCAAAGACAAAAAAAACATTCCTAAATCAACTTACATCGAGAGAAGGGATATTGTGAAGTATAAGTATACTTCCAATGGAGCCATATGCCCAAACAATTCATTTTATTGCTTCAACACCACATCATATTATTGAGTTTCAATAAATGAATTGTGCCCAAAATTCCAAAGACAAAATCTTGAAGGTTGTCTCATAGAAGAACTCGCTTCACATCCAACGGATAGAACTTGAACCAGAAATATTCTAGTTTATCAAGGAAGTCAAATATCTTGAAAATAAATCATTCCCTAGTGGGTTCACCAAAAATGTTGATATTTTTTTGAGTCAAGGGAAAAGAGATCAACATTGAAAGAAAATATTATGGGGAAGAAGAGTTGGTCCTCATTTTTATCAATATTGTTTTCCTCTTTAAATATGTGGAATATTACTTTATGTTTATTCTAATGAATACAATGGGTGAGTGCTAAATAGGAAACCAAAACAAGTCTTCCAACAAGGTTGTAATATAGGAAAAAAAGATGATCAATAAATATGAATATAAATAAATTTCATCTATTGGGTTTTCCTTCAACAAATATTTTTCCTTCTTTCTAAAATAATTTAAATCTAGGATCATTTATGACGTTACAAGATGAAAGTATATTCAATATATCTAGGTCATCAAAGAACATAAATGAATGTTAAATTGATGATTCATTACAATCTACACACATCAATTAAAACATTTATGAGAATATACATTTGAAAAAAGATAATAGAAATAAAATAAAGGGATGGTCAAGATTGTAAGAGAAGTTTAGAATATTTTCATGCATTCTACGATCTTAAGAGTATGAATGAACAATGAAAATATTCCTATAGTTGCTTGTTTGGAAATTAATGCTTAAAAGCAACAAATGACAACCCCTCTGGAAAATGGATCTTTGTGAGAGTCAAAATAACAATAGATACTTCATCCCTAAAGGCTAGAACTAGACCTCTATGGACCATGTGATAGAACTTATCTAGAAGAATGAGAAAATTTGTACTCAAATATTTTGTTTACAAATATATAAGATATTTCATAAATTTGAAAGATAAATGACTTGGAGTAAAGAAATATAATTGCTTAGAGAAAAATAAAAAAACACCCATAAAATTGTAGGACAATGTACACAAGAATCCATCCCGGTATAAATTCCCAAGGAAAAGATAAGATTCAGACAATCCACTCAACAAAATCTTGACGTGGCAAGTTTAACAATGTCTAATGCTATTTCATAAACTATAATTAAAATGAATTTGTTTTTTTACAAGTTAGGGATCTTATTCCCCTATCATGAAAGTTTTGATTAGAATGGAGAAAACATAATCAGTCCTAGATTTAGCTTGTTTCTCAACATAAATAGAGTAATCCAATGGAAATAACTATGAGCAGAAAAGATGAAAAGTAAAGACAACTCAATGATTCACAAAACCCTTTGAAAGAAATAGTTTCATTTGGAAAAAAACCCAAAAGAGAACAACTTTTTCATTAATAACTCATGAGCCAAAAGATATAAACCTCTTTCTCTTTTCTTAATCTTAATGTGCTTGAAATTTTATTTATAGTCTTATCTACAATCTTCTCTTTGAGTTTGTAGCTAATAATCTTCTATATGTCTACTATAGGATAAAATGCACCTGTGAGGAGAATGTAGATACCCTCAAAGGTCTTCCCGGGACCTTCGACAAACTGTAAGATTATCTGCAACCATCACAAAGTTACATGCATGTTCATAAACAATAACTAACTATCAAAGTATGAGAAGGAGATTACCCCAAGCCTCCATGTAGATTTGCTGGAGAGCACAATGCAGTTAGGTTGAAGTCCCCAGTGCCAGCTCCAAATCAAGTCATGTACATAGAAGAGACAAGCATAATCGCAACATACAACTTTGATAACTAATAGATGAATACATAAAAGAACATTTAGTTACATATAACTAAGCTACTCATGCTACAAGATATTGGACAAACAACTGAATGAATGATAGTACCAACACCATAGAGTAGACAGTACAACTGTAGTTCTATATTAATATTGGAAGAGTGATTACAACCATCTTTTGCGTCAGCCTTCCTTTACCCCTCCAACTTCTCTCCCTCTCTCCCTTCTTGCCAACTTCTTATGATATGAGACAATGCTTAACAGTCAAGTATGCTATCCTTTCAAATGCTCTGACCCCTTTCACCATAGCCCTAACTTTGCTTATGTAGCACTTGAGTTAGGGATGCCAAGCTCCTCCTTGAGTTCCCTAGATTAAAAGCAATGAGATTGCCATGCTTGTCAGCTCTTTCCCATTTGCCTCCTTCTTTCGGATTATAAATCCTCCAAATAGGTCGATTTTGGATGTTTCCTTGCTTTTCTTGAGTATTTTTAGGAACAAATATCTAGATATTTATGAGTCAATTTGTTCCTTTAACCCTTATAACTTCACCAAGTTTCACTAACACTATCCCCTTACTAGCAACTTGAGTTAGTAGGGCCACTAATGTACCCTTAGGCTTACAAACAAGATTTATAAAGTAGGTTGTTAGTGTATAGCCAGTGTTAGTGTGGAATCCAAGACTATGATTGTGTTCTTTGCTTCAGCTATCATGTCTTTCCCCTCTGAGTTGATGAGTAGGTCAATTTTTTGTATAAAAGATGCCCCCTAAAGTAGGAGATCAGAGGCTGCGATGATGGCTGAAATACTTTAATATAAATATAATTTTCCTTCAAAAAGAGAGAGAGGATTGAAGCTTCGGGCGGTAAGGGAAACTTGATAAAACACGTATATATAAAACTACTAAAATCATGTCCTGAGTCAGGCATTCCCATGCTCAGTAGCTATGCCAAAGTGATTTTTCTCCAAAGAGATATGACGATACTGGCTGCCGATAAGCACAATGTGGATCCAGTTTCATAATAGAATCATCCTGATAAGTTGTCTCCAAAAAGCAATATCTGCAACTTGGGAGAGGAAACAAAGCTAAATGATGCAAGCCTCTACCCAGGGTCTTGATTTCTTCTTCACCGAACAACATAGATCGATACATGTGAATATATGCATTGACGTCGAACATGTACGAAATCATCTGATTACCAATCAATAATGGAGACCGTTAACAGACGCGAGGAAGGCCACCAATAATGGTGATGGTCTCCAAGATGCACAGTGCAATCTAAAAAGTGTGAAAGATGTCTTTTTCGTCGAACACCCATAGAATCGCTTAACCAGGAGCCAATAATGAGAACTCCTAATCAAACACAAGGCAACCTACCACTAATGTGGCATTGAATGTATTTTTGGGTTATCTTCCTAGATAGAGTGCTGAAGTCGATAGGAAGAGACCTGTGGGAAGGTAGGCAATAATGTGTCCTACATCAATCAACACGAAACAGGACAAGAATGATTTTGATTTTTGATGAATCTTTTGAGAATTTGTGGCTAAACAAAAGAGGGCATGATGAGAGGATATGGTTGATGGGTTGATGGAGGAAACAAAAGTTTAACCCTTGAACAATAGAAGGCACGACAATGATTTTAACCAGACAACACTAGACTCATGAACACCAAAGAATGTTAGAATACGAAGATGTAAGAACATCAAGGTATATAGGCTAAACTCATAGGATGGTAGGATTAATATTGAGAGGCTGTCACAAGGAAGGTTTATCTAAAGGAGTGTCACGTTCAAGGGAATGACTGATGCCAAACCACGCTTTCTAATATGGAATACAGTCATACTATCAACTTTCCCTATCTGATTAGTTTAATGAGTCCAGATGGGTAAACTCATCGATATTTTCATATTTAAAGAGTCTGAAAAGGACCGCAAAAAGAGAGACTCTCTGCACTATCTGATTAGTTTAATGAGTCTAGACAAGTAAACTCATCGATATTTCCATATTTAAAGAGTCTAAAAAGGACCACAAAAAGAGTGACTCTATCATTTATCTGTGTAATTTAATGATTCCAGATGAGATAACTCATCAATATTTTCATATTTTAAGAGTCTTAAAAGGACCGCAAAGAGAGCAACTCTATGTCTTGTATGTGTAATTTAAAGATTCTAGACTAGACAACTCAGTGGTCTTTTCATATTTAGAGAGTCTAAAAAGATCATAAAGAGAAGCTCCATGGTGATCCCTTTGTCATAGTTGTGAATCGAGTGTGACAAAAGGTTAATAGTATACCTAGATCGGTTACTTTTCTGTTAGTTAATCTATTGAACCCGGATAAAGAGAAACCTGTGTTCAATAGATGTCAACCTAATTTTGTTATGAGTATGAGGAGATGGACGAAACTTGTTTTTCGTCATGAATTTTTAATGAGTCACGCGAAAAAAAACTCAATGTCTTCATCAATTTTTAACGAGTGAAAAGAAGAAAAATCAAGGTATCGTTTTCAGTTTAGTGAGCGAGGAGAAAGAGGTAAAATAACTGCACATTCCTCCTTTGTAGATTTAATGAGACTGAAGGAGAGGAAAAAATCAGGGATTTCTCGATTTTAAGAGCTGGAAATGGTCCCAAAAAGAAAGTGCTCTTGTTGTTGCCTTATATTTTTAACAAGCCCGGTAACAAAAACTCGGGATTTTTCAGTTTAACAAGCGAGAAAAGTACCTAAAAGAATGCTCAGGACATGTCTATAAATGTTTAACGAGCCTAAAGACAAAACTCGGTATTTTTTTAGTTTAACGAGTGAGAAAAAAGTGCCTGAAAAGAGTGCTCCATTGGTATTTTTTATTTTAATGAGCTAGAATATCAAAAAAGATTTTCTCAGACCATCGTCATATATATTTAACGAGCCCGATGATGAAAACTCAAAGATGATTCATTTTTTGAGAGCAAGAAAATATCCCATAAAAGAAAAATCTCATATTGTCTTTGTAGTAGTTTAACGAGCCCAAAGGAGACTTCAGGTTTTTCATATTAACGAGCAAGAAAATACCATAAAATAATGCTCCATCTTCTTCATGGTAGTTTAACAAGCCTGAGGAAGGAGACTTGAGGTTTTTTCAGATTAACAGGCAAGAAAAATACCATAAAAAGAACGCTCGATCTTCCTTGATCTCATGCTTGACAATAGAAGGGTCTATGCCATGCATTTCCTCATAAGACCAAGGGAATACATCAAGAAATTCCTTAAATAGGCAGGTGAAGCTTGCAATTTCCTCAGGATTGCAATCCACTCCAATCTAGATGTTTTCCATGATGCCTGTCTTGACAGAATTATCGATGAGCAATGTTTTCGAAATATTGCCCATGTTTTCTTCTGAGTCCAAAGTTTGGATAGTCATATATGGTGAGGAAATGATTTCATGTGCGTCAGGTGATAGGATTTGAAGAGGCATCATGTCTAAATCAAATATCAAAACATGATGGTACGATTCCTCCCAAGGTCGCTCTTCTAAAATCATGATCTCTCTAATAGTTTTGTCCTTAGGTAGGACTTGATTGAGGGGATCAAAAGAAGGAGAAATTATGGGAGGGGCAGTGGTACCATTGGCCATAACCAAAGCGATCAGAGATTCGGATGTAGATTGAATGGCTTGGTAGGTCAATTCAGGTGGTGACATTGGCATTTTTTCTCCATATGTGTCAATGTCTAAAGGAGCGAGTAGGATCCATGCATCGGTCTGTTCATGAGGAATAGATGAAATCATATTGACTATCTATGAAACCTAGGGCGGCTGAAGAGGGAAACAACCCATCAGGGAAGAAGCCTTCAATAGACCAGTATTGATAATGACATAAGAGTCAGGTACACCACCCACTAAGGGTATAGAGCTGTTAGGTAACACAGAGTAATCTTGAGTGCAGAAGGATAGCTAGTCCACTATCACTATCTTTCCATCCAAGGGAAAGACGATGATACAGAAGATTGAAGAAACAATGGCCTTCGTGGCATAAGTCCAAGTGTGGCCCAAAAGCAGATTATAATTGATTTTATGATCCACGACTTCAATATCTACCGTTACCGTTTTTCCCACTCAAGGTGATGGGATAGCTAGCTAGGTAACATTTTGGGATGAAAGTGTGGCCGTCGAACGCTTTAAGGGAATTTGATGGCAGGGATAGGTTTGGAGAACCCAGGGTGAGCCAACATGAAGCCAACATGATGTAGGTAGAATCACCTTCGTCGATGACAGTTCTGTGTATACCTTTACCTTCCGAAAAAATTTGCACTTGAAATGCAAGTCAATGGGAAAGGGGAGGTTTACACTTTTCCATGTCGAAAATTGCAAGCATAGAATCCTGTGGGTCGATACCATGAATAGCCAAAAGCAAATATTTCCTTTGTGCTAGACATGTTTGTAATACTTCGAGCACCCACATAGCCAACGATGCTTGTGCCAAGTCTTCTACAATGTTGTAGTTTGGCCGGCACGTCGAGATGTATTATGCGTTATGCGTCGAAGTTCCCCTTTGGGGGGTCGAATTACAAGGTCAGCAATTGGCCTTTCGATATGGAAATTGTTAGGTGGCAATGGGTTTTGACTTGAGGAAGGTTCCTCTACATGAGCGATAGGAGCTCCATAGGATTTGGCTCTTGTTTGTAGATCTACCATTTCAAAGGTGTAAACAGTAGAGGATCCTTCACCAACTGAAGGATGTTGTGAACCATTGTTGCTCCCTTGCAAGGGTTGGGTTTGGTTTGCAATAAGGTTTTGTTGCTGCTGAGTGGGGAAAGCATTATTTAGGATAGCGGTGGTCCTACCAATATCCTTTTGAGGAATGTATTCTGTGCATTCCTGAAGACACAGACAATGATAGGTCATGTGGTCTTTAGCACAAATTTTGCAAGGGAATATGGCGGGTTTATCCTTTCCATCATCAGTAGGTACAACAACATTTTATTTTGGGTTTTGCTACTTTGTTGACTACTCTTCAGAAGGAGCAGCCTTTTTCTTATTCTTCTTTTTCTTATCACTGGGATGTTGTGTAGATTGCACAGAGTTTATCGCAGTGGTAGGAAGAGAAGTTGATTTGGTAGTAGTGGAAGAATTAGAGTTGCGAGGGACATTGGGGATTACGTTGTAAAGAGTGACAGACTGTGAATATATCATATCTAAGTGTTTGGCACGATGTATGGATGGGTCTTCTGTGACCGCACAACCTAAGGAAACATCTGTAGTGATTTAGGGGAGTAGGGACTTGCAAAACTAGTCTGCTTAGAGATAGTCTAGGAGGGGAGTTTTAACTAACCTCTGCCTACATCTCCATTCATGTATATGATCATAGATGTGGGTGGCAGTATCTTGATGTAACGAAGTGAGGAGTTTCGTCCTAGTCTCATAGCGGATGGGTAGCTGGAAGTGCTTTAAGAATTCCATCGCTAGAGAGTCAAAGGTATTTACTGACGTGTGTGGTAACTCAATGTACCACTTAGCTATGTTGCTAGTGAGGGTGTTGGGAAAAAGATGTAACTGGACACTATCATCCACCATGGAGTTAGAAACACTCCAAAGATGGTAGGTGGTGATATGAATGCCCAGATCCTCCTCTTCTTTCCCATCAAACTTGGGGATGTCTGTTGGTATTTTATGAGGGATTGGTGGCCATTGTAAGTTATGATAGATGGAGTCATTTGTAAGTTTGTACAAGACGATGATATCCAACATTGCTAAGAAAGGCAGATTGTGTGGTGCCCCCTACTCGGACCAAGGCGATGACATATGACATGAGGAACCTTATGGTCCTCCCATCATTTGAGTCCCAATATTATACATGGGTTGTGCGGTATAGTCGTTGCCTTGAGGTATGGCATTGTAGTGTGGATTTCCATGGAGATATTAATACTGGGGTATAGAATTTCCCCCAGGATAAGCGGTGCCCTCTTGACTCATGTTAGCCTCCTGCTGCACCAGGTTACTCATATTCCATGATTGACATTTTTACAGGCCAAATATGTCATACTTTGCATGATGCAATGCTCGATATTTGCTTAACAGTCTCCAAGCGAAGAAGGCTACTCAGAGTTCATTTTAACTGCCCTCCAATTTTTGAGAAGTTATTCCAGTATAGCCAATTTTCAGTTAAAGGGAGGTCCAAATAGCTTAATCTTGGCCTCCCTAGGTTTAAATTTCCTGTTTTAGAATATAGAGAATGAAAACCTGTCCAAACAACTTAATCTTGGCAGATTCTTAGATAGGTAGAGAATAAAAGGAGCCCGACAGCTTAATCTGGGCCCTCAGATGAAATAATGGTAGTCTGTAGATAGGAGAGCATGAAAAGGAAAAATTGAAATGATGGGTTTGCAAGTCTAAGTGCACCCAAATCAAAAGAAGAAAAAATGTTAGATAAGTAGGTTGGGTAGGTAATTTTGAGGTTGTTGAATATTGATTACTGATCAGTTCCAGGTTTCCAGGTGTCATCCTTGCTCAGGACACAATCACCGGGCAGTTCTATGCGAGAAGCCCAAAAATAGGTATAACTAACTCCCTTTCTCCATCTTCCCCAATCATTAACTAACTTCCCCAAAAGAGGTCAAGATCTGGTTGATACCTCTTAAGTTCCATCATTTTCACAACATTAGCTTGGGTGAAGATCTGCTTTACTCAAAGATGTTCAATACACTCTCTAAAAGGTTCTATCCCCTCGTAACAGCCTAAGATCTCCTCAACTTAGCGCTTTCTCACCATCTCCATATTAACCACTGACATTATTATTTAGCTCCCTATATTTTCCCATCCCCCTACTAAAATTATGTAAATCATCTCTATGTAAATAGCCCCCCCCCTGGTTGAAAAATAACCATAAGTACCCCCGGGAATTGCTCAGTTTACCTGAAACTTAGCGAGAACCCTCATGCTGCCCCTTCAAACCATCTTCCAAATACAATGGACTCCTTCCATAGTATTAAATCCCTTTTCAGGTTATCGAACTCCTTCTGAAGCCTCAAATGCCTTTCTGACCCACTTACTCACCCCTTGCCGACTTCCTTAACACTCCGCAGATCCTAGTAAGCTAGCTCGCATCGCAAGATCGCAGTATTCTCACCACATAAGTTATGACCCTTCCATCATTACTTGACACGATATCGGGATATCGGCGATTGGTAGTCGCAAGCATCGCATGTCCAACTAAGACACCTTCTCGTTCCCCGCCGATACGATATTGCGATCGCATCGGAGAAGTTCATCACATCGCCTTCAAGAATCAGCACCCCACCATGTCACTTATGTACCAGGGACCCACCGTAGGCTGACGTCATCCGCTGTACTGCTAACGTCATGCTGACATCAGCAGCTAGAAAGCCGAAAATTCGCGCAGGAAGAAAAATTGCACTTCGGAGCTCCAGAACAAGAGACATAGGCAGTTTTCGATGCGCGATTAGCGCTTCGCTATGCGAAATAGGCCGTTTCGGGGAATCTTTGGGGAATATTTTGATTCCTTGGCCTGTTCTGCGCCGAAAAAGCCTGAAATCGCCCGATCATGCCAAATTAATTCGGTTTAAAGACAACAAAGGACCAATGACAGAGATTAAAGTGTATCAGATCAAATCATCAGGGAACAAGTGTGTCAAAGAGTATCAGCAGGTGGGGGAAGCCATCAATGTAGCAGCAAAGAGTATCAGCAAAAATCTTAAGCAGCAGCCCAAAGCAACAGAACATTTAATACCTTCCAGCAGAGTCAAAGAAAGAGAGCGAAGCCACTCAAGCACCCTCAAATCATAATTATTGCACATTTACCTCGCACTAGAACAGAGTTACAGATCCTGAAGCACAGTTACTCCAACAGCACCGCATCGAGCCTCCAAGGGCCACATTGCACTCCTTTCGATTCAGCTACCTCTAGCGCAGCCCAAAGGACTTACCTGCATTTAATTCCAATGACACTTAGGTTTTAGAAAAGCTTCTCCAGCAGACCTATTTAGGTCAATTGTAATGAATGACTTCCTGATATTTTGCTTATATATACCACCCTGAACAATGTAGTGAGGGGTTGGTTGGTTGGCTAGTGAGTCGAAGACATTGCTTAAACTTCTTCTCAACATTTTCTCCAAGCAGAGACCCGCACTGTAACTGTCATACTTTCTATAATCAAAGATTGCTAAAAGCATGGATTTCTAAACGGCTTGATGTGTTCAATTGGCCAAGGAGTGATTACGGAATTCTTGTGCTTCTACATGATTCAATAAGTGTTTCTCACCTCTGTTAATTTTCATGTTTATCCATCGTTCTGCCAACTAAATTGCAGAAAAAAAGAATAGCTTAGGATTTGTTTAACTACACCTTAAGTTCAATTTCTGCACTTTTTTATGTTTTCATCAGAAATAGCTATGAGCATGTATACTTAAATGATCTTGTTTATGCTGTTTCTTTCACATATGAATGAGAGTTTAGGAATTATTAGCTGCTCCTAGATAACCATTCATCCACTTCTCCTCTTTTTCAGTATGATGAAATGATTCTCCTTTGCCTTTCATCTCTGATTTTAATCATCCCATCCCTTCGGTAGATTGATAATTGTATCATGTGTGGCTATCTCTCTCCTTAATCCCCTTATGACCAAGAAGACGCATAGCAAGCCTTAATCCATGACTCCACGCCCAATGGTTTGAAACTTATCACACCTTACCTTGCCTCTTTGCTTGAGATTTCTACCTTCCATCCAAACACAAACAAAAACCCCTGAGCCAAAAGCTAGCCTAAAATCATCAACAAAGTTGAATCATTAAGAGAGAGCCCTCTCTGATTGCAGGTGGGCTAGAACCTGCAATCCCAATATTCGTTTGTGGTTACCTCGGCCGTATCCCTAAACAGGAACCTAGGGACAACCTGAGTGATAACATAATGGCAACTCCACTGGGGACCTCCTCAGATAAATTCATTAAACCAGTCTGCAGCCCTACAGAGGAAGAAACCGACCTGTGAGAGTCTCGGTCGACCTGTGTTGTTGCGATTTTTAGAAAAATTCCCAGAAAATAGACTATAAACTGGCTCCTAAGAAGCAAACGCGTAATACATGATCAAATCCTGATCCAAACAGCCCAACTGTTGTTGAAAATCCGAATTTAATTCCTAAGATCATTAGAAAACAAAAGCAAAAAGAAGACCAAACTGTTGCGAGCCCTAAAATAGTTCAGCCAAGCAGTGTCCCAACCCCTGTCAAAGTTTTATTCCGGTCAACCCCAAGTTCCCCTGGTTCATCACCTCCTTCTCCAAGCAGCTCCTCTACACCTCTATCCCATACTCCTACTACCACTACTACTCCTTCTACCCTGGTTATTTCGATTATCCCCGCTGCTTCAGTTGCTCCGCTTATCCCCATCATCATGGCTAGATATGCGCCCTTACAATTACCTGCTAATCCCGGGGCTATGACTCCGGACTACCAATCAAAAATCACCTATTTTGATGGCACAACCTCCTGCACCGCCCTACAACATACAAAGACAATGCAGGATTAGTTTGAGAGTTATGAGATTGATGATGAGAGTGTAAGAATGAAGATTTTTGTCCAAAGTTTGACCGGTGATGTCAGAACCTGGTTTAGGGCACTTCCACCCAATTCTATAGTAAACCATGAAGCCTTATACTAGGCATTTATTAACAGATGGGAGAAAAAGAAAGACCCCCTTCACATACTGTCCGAGTATGATACTATCAAAAGAGGACCTCAGTAAACTGTTCTGGATTACTGTGTAAGATTTAACAATGTTTACAATGCAATACCACAAAATTTAATACCTCCACCCGACATCGCGTTATACAAATTCCCGGATGGCTTTGATGCTGAGATGGCATATCAATTAAGGAAAAGAGCCCCTCAAAGCCTCGCAAAAATGAAAGATGCTGTAGTGAGTGTGGAAGAAAATCTAATTGCTAAAAGAAACAGAACTAGAACTGAGAGAAGAATCACTTTCAAAGAAGAACCCTCAGCCTTCGATCAGAAACTAGATGCTATCATCAATGGCATGCACAGGCTAGGAGATAGAGTAGACAGTGTTGAGAGGAAAACTTCATGGGAGAGTCAACAACCCAATGCCATAAGGAACCCAAACTTCAAAAAAACCCAAAACTCAAACGTTGGTAGGGCCAGTCCAGACCATGATATTAGGCCTCCTTTTCAAGAAAACTATGCGGAAGCATCTACATCTGCTGGGCCCACAGACGGGACGCATATGAACCTAATAGATTCAGAAAATGAACAGCAAATATTCCTCATGGAAGAAGATCGACCATACCTTGATACAAAACAATTCCGCACCAAATCAGGAGAGTCCTTTGACTTTAAACAAGGATATGATGCCGCTGTATACGAGGTACACAAGCAATACAAATTAAGAACAAGGACGATTGATGTTCCCCCATCTAGCAGAACAAAAGATAGCAAACAGCTCAACAAAACTAAAGGGAAGATCACCAACAGTCAACCAGCTGATAGCCCTATCCCAAACCCTCATCAAGTTACTATGGAGGATGTAACAGACACACACCCTCCTATTGATTAGCCTCTGCCCCCCTCCTATCCGAAAGAAGATCTGAAGAGCATTCCCGGACATCTTCCCAAAACAGAGATACCACAAATGGTCATACACCGTGACACTGACATTCCAAAAGAGAACATAGAGAGTATGCCTGAAAAAGAGAAATTCACCACTGTCAATGCCAAAAACTCATTGGAAAAACCATTCAGTTTAGAAGCAGAGATTGGAAAACTCAAGATTTCGATTCCCCTCTCAGAACTGGCTAAGCATGATGTATACAAACAACAAATTCAAAGGTCACTTCAATTACCAGAAGTAAGGGATGATGCAAACATTTTAGATGATACCCTTGAACTGCTATTCGGTCTAGAAGTTGACGAAAAAACAACATATGGACATGTTCCACCTTTTTATGTTAGCCTGCACATACATGACAAAATACTGCATAATGCTATGTTTGACTCAGGTGCCTCACATAACCTTATGCCCAAAGCTGTAATGGAAAGGTTGAACCTCGATGTCACAAGACCGTACAAAGATCTGTATTCCTTTGATTCAAGTCAGATCAAATGTTTAGGCTTGATCAAATACCTTTGTGTCTCTCTAGTCCAATTCCCCAACAAGACAATCTTAATGGACGTAGTAGTAACCGACATTCCCACAAAGTATGGTATGCTTCTATCCAGATCGTGGTGAGAAAAATTGCAAGGATCCCTTCAGCTCGACCTCTCTTATGCCACTATATCTGTCTTTGGGCAACCAAAGAGACTATATAGAGAAACATTAATGAAGTATGTGGTAAGCAGTGAGGAAAAACCCCAAAATTTTCCAATATACTCAATCCATTCTGATATGGATTCGTTTATTTTATTTAATGATAACACCAGCCCTCCAACTGATGATAAGCCGCTATCTTTCGAGCAAAGAACCTACGTCAATGAAAAAATGCTTGCCAATACCCATGAAATTGTCTCAACAGCTAAGGCAACCAACAAACAGCAAGAAGAAAATCCTGAAACATAAATTAACAGTCCGCCTGTTCCTCAAACAGCTTAAACTCTCAATACAAACCTCAAACGAGAAGCTACATGGTATTTGGAGTTTGATGGTTCAATTAACAAGTTAGGAGCAGGGGCTGGAGTGTGGATTTACAATACTCACGATAATCACGCACAAGGCCATGCATATAGACTCAATTTCAGATGTACAAACAATATGCCAGAGTATGAAGCTCTTCTCTTAGGCCTGAATTTGCTCAAAACCCTGGGGGCTACTACCGTCTCCATCCTAGGTGATTCGTACTTGATTATACAACAAATAAAGGGTAACTTTGTCGCTAATGATAGTAGAATGAGAGCTTACAGAGCCGCTGCCACCGAATTAATCAACGCCTTCAGTGAATTTAAGCTGGCCAAAATTGCACGAGACCATAATATTCATGCCCACAGCCTAGCCACCTTCGCTAACACATGCAAGCTTCCCTTTGAACCAAATCACCATTTCACCGCTGAAATAAAACACAGACCTTCGGTCCCTAACAATGTCAACGATTGGCAGGTATTCCAAGATGATGCCCATATTAACAATTTTTTAACTCTGGAGGATGAATTCTCCAACATAAACATTGAAATGGATGTCATGGTTGAATCACAACAGTTATCAGAAGAAAACCACCTGACTCTAACAGCTGCAACAGCTAAACAAATCCTAAGCCCAACTATTTTCAACAGTACAAACATAGCACAGCTGAAACAAACTTGTTCAGAAAAAACAGCCAAGATAAAGGATGAGTTTATTGGTCTGAAAGGTAATGTTATGCCTGCCGGCCTTACTCCATTGGAAGACATGTTTGATGACAACGATGTGCCCAAAAAACCAAAGATGGAACCTTTGAATGCTGCCATAGAATAACACAACATAGGAACAACAAAACACCCCAGAATGATTAAATTATCCAAAAATCTGCCTCCTGACCGAAAACCGAAATATGTGGATTTGTTCAAGGAATTCCAAGATGTATTTTCCTGGAGTTATGAGGACTTGAAGTCCTATGACACTTCAGTAATCCAACATACCATTCCCTTAAAACCAAATCAAAAACAGTTCAAACAAAAACTTAGAAGAATCAACCCCATGCTTATTCCCTTGATTGAAAAAGAAATAAAGAGAATGTTTGAAGCAGGTATCATTGCACCCATCAGATTCTCTGAATGGGTGTCTAACTTAGTGCCCACTAGGGAAAAAACAGGAGAGATAAGATTGTGTGTAGACTTGAAAAATTTAAACCAAGTCTCTCTAAAAGACCACTACCCGTTGCCCAAAAAGGATCATATCTTGCAAAGAGTAGTGGGTTCCTCTAGAATTTCTTTACTAGATGGATTTTCAGGATTTAACCAAATACTTGTTCACCCGGACGACCAGGACAAGACAGCTTTTACCACACCCTGGGGAACATTCAAGTACGTTAAAATGCCTTTTGGGCTAAAAAATGTCGGTGCTACCTTTCAAAGGCAATGGATATTGCGTTTACTAAGGAGATACATGATTTCCTCGTAGTTTACTTTGATGACCTGACCCCATTCTCCAAATCCAACCAAGAGCACCTTAAGCACTTAAGGAAAATTTTCATGACATGTAGGAAATACGAAATTTCCTTGAACCCTAAGAAGTCCCTGTTTGCCCTGGAGGAAGGCAAGCTTTTAGGGCATATAATATCAAAATATGGGATTAGAGTTGACTCGGAAAGAATTCAACCTATCCTTCAAATCCCTTATCCAAGAAACATAAAAGAATTGCAAGCATTCCTTGGAAAGATCAACTTCCTAAGGAGATTTATCCCAAATCTAGCTGAGCTAATAAGGCTATTGAGCAACATGCTGAAAAACGATGCCAAGGTAAGATGGTCTCTTGAAGCCAAGCAGGCTTTTAAGAGTATAAAAACTGCCCTAACTCAAACACCTGTCCTCACCAGTCCTCAATTCGACAGAGATTTTATCATTTTTTCCTTCGCATCCGAACACACTATAGCTGTTGTCCTTCTGCAGAAAGCTGATCAGGGCAACGAAAATTCAATTTCTTTCTTTAGCCGAGCTTTGAGAGATGCACCCTTGAAATTTCAGATCATGGAGAAGCAAGCCTACACTCTAGTCAAAGCCATCAAAGATTTCAGAATTTACATCCTATACTCCCATGTGATTGCCTATGTCCCTAATGCCGTTGTAAAGGGTATACTACCTCAAGAGGGACTGGAAGGCAAAAGAGGCAAATGGATTTCCAGCATCCTTGAATACGACATTGAAATAAAGCCCACTAAGCTCATAAAAGGACAAGGGTTAGCCAAACTAATGTCCTAAACAAACTTACAAGCATTAGACATTAATCAACTGGATGATGAATCGGAGCTGGCGACTCCATAGATCAATGAAACCTTCATGCAATCCCCTTGGTACGCTAATATTTGCTTTGTATTGTTAAACCTGTGTGCTCCCCTAGGATTGTCCAAAACCAAGAAAATATTTTTAAGGATGAAATCATCAAACTTTTGTGTCATAGATGGTGCTTTATTTTGGAAAAATCATGAAGGTATTTTGCTTAAATGTTTACTTATAAATGAAACTAACAGCATCATGAAAGAATTCCATGTAGGAGACTGTGGAGGACACTTATATTGGAAATCCACAGCGGACAAGATCTTACGGCCTGGTTATTACTGGCCCTCTTTATTTGCAGATGTAAATAAATTTACTGCCTCATGCCACGAATGCCAAATCTTTGAAGGGAAAAGAAAACTACTGCCCTTGCCCCTTAATCCCATTTCAACCGAGAAACCCTTTCAACAATGGGGTCTTGACTTCATTGGAGAAATCCATCCCTCTTCCTCAGGCCAACACAAGTGGATACTAACAGCCACCGATTATTTCACTAAGTGGATTGAATCCATCCCCTGTAGGCAAGCCAAGGACTCCACCATTATCCAATTCCTTGAGAGCAATATCCTTTCTAGATTCGGCTACCCTGAGAAAATTATCACTGACAACGCTGCTGCTTTCAAATCCAAAAAAATCATCAACTTTTGCCATAAATACCACATCACCTTAGGCCACTCAACAGCTTACTACCCTCAAGGTAATGGCTTAGCTGAGTCTTCCAACAAAAGCCTAATCAATATCATAAAGAAACTGTTGGAAGAAAACAAAAAGAACTGGCACAAGAAGCTCACAAATGCTCTGTGGGCAGACAGACTTTCCACCAAAAAATCCATTGGGATGAGCCCTTATGAACTTGTATATGGCATGGAAGCCAAGTTCCCTTCATCTCTGGGCATACCTGCTATCAAATTGTTGCAAGAAATTCAAGTTGAACCAAATGACATGCAGAGAAGAGTTAATCAAACCATTCACCTTCAGCAAACCAAAGAACAAGTCTTCAACAGAGCTCAAATACTACAGGAAAAACTCAAGAAAATATTTGATAAGAAGACCAAAGCAGAGGATTTCTGGGTGGGTAGCAAAGTTCTAAGATGGGATTCACAAAGAGAAGACAAGGGAAAACACGCAAAATTCGCTTTCCTGTGGAAAGGTCTGTACATTATCAGCGCTGTGTAAGGCAATAATACCTATTTTCTCAAATCTCCAGATGGCAGCACAGCTGAAGAAGGCCCGGTCAATGGCCGAATGCTAAAGAACTACAATGATCCTCTTGATTGAAAATAGCAGATGGTGTTTTATTTTGTACATATTTGTATATACCAGTATTTTGATTTTTGTAAGAATCCATAATGCTGGAGCACGCAGAAGAAAGCAGGCAGTGCTTTACAGTTCAACAGCAGCAAAAGCGAAGGAAAGAGATGTTAACAAGTCTAAAGGTTCAAACCAATCCAACAGTTAGGAAGAAGACGTTCAAAGCAGAGCAACAACTAAAGACTAAGGCAATCTGACCTGATGTTCTTGGCTTCTCACAAGGAGAAACCATCCCCAAGTGGAGCCATTGTTAGCCTCTTGCTGCAATAGGTTACTCATATTTCATGATTGACATTCTTAGAGGCCAAATATGTCATACTTTGCATGCTGCAATGCTCCATATTTGCTTAACAATCTCTAAGCGAAGAAGGCTACTCAGAGTTCATTTTAACTGCCTTCCAAATTTTGAGAAGTTATTCCGGTATAGCCAATTTTCAGTTAAAGGGAGGTCCAAACAACTTAATCTTGGCCTCCCTAGGTTTAAATTTCCTGTTTTAGAATATAGAGAATGAAAATCTGTCCAAACAGCTTAATCTTGGCAGATTCTTAGCTAGTTAGAGAATCAAAGGAGCCCAACAGCTTAATCTGGGCCCTTGGATGAACTAAGGGTAGTCTGTAGATAGGAGAGCATGAAAAGGAAAAATTGAAATGATGGGTTTGCAAGTCTAAGTGCACCCAAATCAAAAGAAGAAAAAATATTAGGTAAGTAGGTTGGGTAGGTAGTTTTGAGGTTGCTGAATCTTGATTACTGATCAGTTCCAGGTTTCCAGGTGTCATCCTTGCTCAGGACACAATCACCGGGCAGTTCTATGCGAGAAGCTCAAAAACAGGTATAACTAACTCCCTTTCTCCATCTTCCCCAATCATTAACTAACTTCCCCAAAAGAGGTCAAGATCTGGTTGATACCTCTTAAGTTCCATCATTTTCACAGCATTAGCTTGGGTGAAGATCTGCTTTACTCAAAGATGTTCCATACACTCTCTAAAAGGTTCTATCCCCTCATAACAGCCTAAGATCTCCTCAACTTAGCGTTTTCTCACCATCTCCATATTAACCACTGACATTATTATTTAGCTCCCTATATTGTGCCATCCCCCTACTAAAATTATGTAAATCATCCCCTATGTAAATATCCCCCCCCTAGTTGAAAAATAACCATAAGTACCCCCGGGAATTGCTCAGTTTACCTGAAACTTAGCAAGAACCCTCATGCTGCCCCTTCAAACCATCTTCCAAATACAATGGACTCCTTCCAGAGTGTTAAATCCCTTTTCAGGTTATCGGACTCCTTCTGAAGCCTCAAATGCCTTTCTGACCCACTTACTCACTCCTTCCGACCGCAACAAACCCCTTGCCGACTTCCTTAACACTCCGCAGATCCTAGTAAGCTAGCTCACATCGCAAGATCACAATATTCTCACCACATAAGTTATGACCCTTCCATCGTTACCCGACGTGATATCGTGATATCGGCGATCGGCAGTCGCAAGCATCGCATGTCCAACTAAGACACCTTCCCGTTCCCCGCCGATGCGATATTGCGATCGCATCAGAGAAGTTCATCGCATCACCTTCAATTATCACCACCCCACCATGTCACTTCTGTACCAAGGACCCACCGCAGGCTGACATCATCCGCCGTACTACTGATGTCATGCTGACGTCAGCAGCTAGAAAGCCGAAAATTTGCGTAGGAAGAAAAATCGCACTTCGAAGCTCCAAAACAAGAAACAGAGGTAGTTTTCGATGCACGATTAGCACACATCGCTACGGGAAATAAGCCGTTTCGGGGAATCTTTGGGGAATATTTTGATTCCTTGGCCCGTTCTGTGCCGAAAAGGCCTGAAATCCCCCGATCGTGCCAAATCAATCCGGTTTAAAGACAACAAAGGACCAATGACAGAGATTAAAGTGTATCAGATCAAATCATCCGGGAACAAGCGTGTCAAAGAGTATCAGCAGGTGGTGAAAGCCATCAATGTAGCGGCAAAGAGTACCAGCAAAAATCTTAAGCAGCGACCCAAAGCAAGAGAACATTTAATACCTTCCAGCAGAGTCAAAGAAAGAGGGCGAAGCTACTCAAACACCCTCAAATCATAATTATTGCACATTTACCTCGCACCATAACAGAGTTACAGATCCTAAAGCACAGTTACTCCAACAACACCGCATCGAGCCTCCAAGGGCCACATTGCACTCCTTTCGATTCAACTGCCTCTTGCGTAGCCCAAAGGACTTACCTGCATTTAATTCCAGCGACACTTAGGTTTTAGAAAAGATTCTCCAGTAGACCTGTTTAGGTCAATTGTAATGAATGACTTCCTGATATTTTGCTTATATATACCACCTTGAAGAACGTAGTGAGGGGTTGGTTGGTTGGTTAGTGAGTCGAAGACATTGCTTAAACTTCTTCTCAACATTTTCTCCAAGCAGAGACCCGCACTGTAACTGTCATACTTTCTATAATCAAAGATTGTTGAAAGCATGGATTTCTAAATTTCTTGATGTGTTCAATTGTCCAAGGAGTGATTACGGAATTCTTGTGCTTCTACATGATTCAATAAGTGTTTCTCACCTCTATTAATTTTCATGTTTTTTCCACCATTCCGCCAACTAAATTGCAGAAAAAAAGAATAGCTTAGGATTTGTTTAACTACACCTTAAGTTCAATTTCTGCACTTTTTTATGTTTTCATCAGAAATAGCTATGAGCATGTATACTTAAATGATCTTGTTTACGCTGTTTATTTCACATATGAATGAGAGTTTAGGAATTCTTAGCTGCTCCTAGATAACCATTCATCCACTTCTCCTCTTTTTCAGTATGATGAAATGATTCTCCTTTGCCTTTCATCTCTGATTTTAATCATCCCATCCCTTCGGTAGATTGATAATTGTATCATGTGTGGCTATCTCGCTCCTTAATCCTCTTATGACCAAGAAGACACAATAGCAAGCCTTAATCCATGACTCCACGCCCAATGGTTTGAAACTTATCACACCTTACCTTGCCTCTTTGTCTGAGATTTCTACCTTCCATCCAAACACAAAAAAAACCCCTGAGCCAAAAGCTAGCCTAAAATCATCAACAAAGTTGAATCATTAAGAGAGAGCCCTCTCTGATTGCAGGTGCGCTAGAACCTGCAATCCAAAGATTGGTTTGTGGTTACCTCGGCTGTATCCCTAAACAGGAGCCTAAGGACAACCTGAGTGATAACAACTCATTTGAATTTGTGAGTAGGGTGCCCCCATGTATTGGTTGGGACCTCCTTGAGGATTCCTGCCCATCACAAAACTAACCATTTGTCCTTGATTGACATAAGGAATGCTCATGTAAATTAGCGACTGACCATGCATGCCTGAGAACGGAGGGGCAACTGTTATGTTCCCTACCAGCATGTGCATATTGGGAATGCCCCCAAATATTTGAATTTGGGGAATTGAATTGTACAATGGCGACCGACCATATTGTTGGTGGATGGGAAACACACCTATATTGCTATATTGAGCATTATAGGGAGTGCTATATGTAGCACTTGTCGAAGATATACAGTTTGACACTAAAAGGGTGGAACCCGGCATCGGTTGGGTTCCACTCGTAGAGGGTGTCATGTTAGTGGTTGTTCCCAGGACAAATGGGATAGCGGGGTTTGCCATTACTGGTGTTGTGGTGACTGTCAATTAGGGAAGTGGTGGAGGACCAAAAGTGTCCCTAAAGTCCCACGACTTATTAGTCATCGACAGGATAGATGGAAATCTTCCAATTACTGAAGCAGGAAGTACAGGTACCATGGGATCCAAGATCGGGTCCGACGGATTCGTAAGTGGAGGGTTTAAGGGAGGAAGGAATCCTTCAGTAAAGAAATTCTCTGGCAAACATGAATCATCGGTCATCCAAACAGATCTTGTGAGATCTGGGAGACTGATTCCCCAAAGATGGGGAATCTGGTTCACTAGAGCTCGACAGATCTTCCATAATGAGTGGAGGAAGTCCTTGCAATTGTCTAGATTGATGACGAGGGCTGTATGTAGCCACGGTGACAGTTAATTTTTATCAATAAATTTTATCGTGATATTTGTTAAAGTCTCAGAATGATAACACTCGGGTGCCTAAAAAACATAAAAAAAAAACACTAAGTTGATCAATCAACAAACAGAGGGAAATTACCCTGTCTGATAAGCATCGATCGCTGGAGATGAAACCCAGTATCTCAATGAATAACAAGGAAGGATGGCTATATGTACAGTTACGGTTACTCTAGAGCTTCACCCGAACCTCATATTAAGGGGCCAAGTACTCTCATGAAGACGAGCATCCTCCCAAAAACTGAAGACATAGTAGATCCATCTGTGTTAGGTACTAAGACAGCCCATCCCAGTCATCTTGTGTAAGTCCCTAAAGGTTTGGCCACTAAAGATACCTCAGATCATAGACACCATCGGGGGGGACATAGTCGTAGACAGCATGCTGTGTGGGCAAGATACCTGAGTCCTCGACTCAGCTCCAAAATCCCCGAAGGGATCCCCAATACACAGAATACCCAAAGGAGTTGTAAGAGAAGGTGGGCTACCTTCACTTACAGTTCGATGTTGTCTCGTATTTTTCTCTACTTTTACTGGAGTGTTCCCAATAGTATGAATGTAGAAGGAATGTTTCTCTCTTTTAATGCCACTAGTTTGGTTTTCGACCTTGGGCAGTTTACTCACATGCCTATCCTAAGATCCTAACCTGCACTAATGTTTGTTTGCTCAATAAAGAGTTACTAATTGATTTTAGGTAAATTTTATGTGTACTTGATTATTGTCTTTGGTAGGGGAGTTGACGTATGAAATGTGATGAGACTCCTGACTCAATAAATCATGCACAAGACAATGCTTTAAAAAAATTTCAATTCGATGAAAACAAGCTATATTCTACAAGTGAGAGTTTTTCACATATTCATATTCTTTCCATGCATCTTAGTCATTTAACACATGCATAACCAAAAGATTTCTTTCCAATGTTTATTAACAACTACTTGAAACCAAAATAGAGCAGCTTTTAACCAGCTAAACAGAAGGACGAATAAAAAATGTGGGTCTTTCTTTCGTAAAATATTCTTTTAAGAAAGGAAAAGAAAACTTATTTCCAAAAAAAAAAATTAGGTCACCTATTTTGCTAGAAAAATGCAGTAACATATCTTTTTTCAGTCGACAAGAAGGCTTCCCATAGCTTTTGGCTTTTAGACACAGCTGGAAATCAAGTTTTTGGGAGACTAATGCTCTGTAGCAATGGCTACAGAGAGTTAATAGGTCCACTAACGCTCCCTGTAAGCAGACACAGTGCTTTATAAAGCTTTGTGTAGTTTTCTAACCTGTGTTAGTGTGGGAAATCAATCAAAAAGAGGGCTTTCTAGATCAGATTCAGAGATGAATACATGTAGGTAAGATGCATCAAGATATTTGGTGGGTTAGAAAGGGAATGTAGTAGGGAGCTATTAGAAGGAGGAGAAATTGAGAACTGTTCGGGCAAACCAGGAACTAGATGTATAATCCCCAGTGGAGTCACCAATTCTATTATAGGATAAAATGCACAGTGTATGGAGAATGAAGATACCCTCAAAGGTCTTCCCAGGACCTTCGGCGGACTATAAGATTATCTACAACCGTCACAAAGTTACATGCATGTTCATAAACAATAACTAACTATCAAAGTATGAGAAGGAGATTACCTCAAGCCTCCATGTAGATTTGCTGGAGAGAACAATACAGTTAGGTGGAAGTCCCCTGAGCCAGCTCTAGATCAAGTCCTGCACATAGAAGAGACAAGCATAATCACAGCATACAACTCTGATAACTAATACATGAGTACATAAAAGAACATTTAGTTACATATAACTAAGCTACTCATGCTACAAGGTATTGGACAAACAACTGAATGAATGATAGTACCAACACCACGGAGTAGACAATACAAATGCAGTTCTATATTGAAATTGGAAGAGTGATTACAATCATCTATTGCATCAGCCTTCCTGTTAGGCCCCTATACTACTAGTGTAACCCCTTATTATTATTATTACAACACCCTTATAATATTGATGTACCCATTTAGTGCCCATATTGTTACTATTGTGCCCCATAGAAGCCCACTATTGTTATTATTGTGCCCTTACATTATTATTGTTATGTAGGCTCTGGTTATATAATGACCCCTTAGACTCCTATATATAGAAAGGAGGTCTTTTCATTTGTATCATCGAAGAATTGTTCATTTATGTAATGTAAAGGAGGTTTCCCCCTCGAAGAGGCTAAAGTCTAAGGCGTTGATCTATCTTTTCTATCTTTTCTTGAGCTGGTTTCATAACATTTTGTATCAGAGCTTTGGATTCTAGGGTTTCGCTGCTCCAAACAGGTCATCGTGGCATTTTCGCTATAACGTTTTTCTGTGACGTTTCAGAAGTTAAAAAAACAACACATTTGAGAAGACATCGTGCTGCAGCTCGAATCTAAATTTCAAAGCCTTTCGTGCTATATTTGCGGAGATATGATCTGAGGAAGTTGGTCCTTTTGCAAAATGCTGAATTACATTCAAAACAAGTGACCTAGGGAAAATCATCGTAACTTTCTCTCTGAGCATCTGATTGAAATTTCGTAAGAAGGTACAGAAAGAAGATGGATCGTAGTTTCTTGTATATGGTTTTCAGAGCCAAAGGTCAAAAAAGGGACACGTGGCATGTCGTACAATTTCACTATACTGAATTAGTCTATAATCAGGTCACTGTGGGAGATTTGGCACAACTCTTCATTGGAGAATCTAATTGGGGTCAGACTAGTGGCATTGGAAAGAGGACATAGAGGGCTACTCTAGGTCACAATTTTATAACTTAACGATATGAAAGTAGAGAGTTACAGTCGTTTTAAGATCGAGCTCCTAAAATCAAGAAAAAACAAGATGAGGAAGTTTGATGGGAAGGATCCGGTAAATTGGATACTTCAGGTGGAGCAATATTTTTATCTACATGGTGTACCACTATTACAAAAGGTATGTATTACGTCTTCATATTTAGAACTGGATCAATCTTTATGGTATAAAGGGCTTTGTTCTCGTAAACGACTTGTTACGTGGTCAATTCTCACAGAGGAAATAATAGCACATTTTGAGGATACAAAGAGCAACACCTTCTTTAGAGCAACACCACAACAATTGGAAAGAGTGAAAGGGCTTTGTGACATACTAGAAAGTAAAATTATGGCAACAATGAATTCTACCCCTCACAACTATGAATATGGAAGTGTTGTTTCTCCTATCCTTCCACAACCTACAAGGGTTACACCACAACAATTGGAAGAGAAAAGAGAAAAAGGGCTTTGTTACAATTGTGAATAGCAAATGCACTAAAGGTCAAAGTGTGTTGAGAAGAAATTATTTTACATAGATTATGAAGAGGAGGAAGAAAAGGATCAAGAAACATCAAAAGAAGAGGATATACGCCAGGATCCAACCCCAAAGATAGAAGAAATGAATCAGACCATATCTTGTAAAGCATTGGCAGGAATTACCACTCCTCAAACTATCGAGATAAAAGGACATATCAAGAAGAAAAATATTCAAGAAGTGAAGGATCACATCATGCATCAACAACAAGTTCTCCAAATTTTAAAGTATAATGCCACTTTGGTGCAAAATCGAATGAAACAATAGGTAGATCAACATCGTAGTGAATATTTTTTTGATGTAGGTGATTGGGTATTCTTACTGCTACATCTCAAACAAGCTATTTGTGAGAAGGAAATGTTGGCAATACTACATGCACTTAAAAAATGGCGACCTTACCGAATGGGAAGACACTTCAAGAAAGTGGAAGCAAGGGATGAATCGAGGAAGGATGAAGAAGTATGGCCACTTATTCAAAAGTTCCAAAAGATCCCAATTCAAACAATATTCCCAGAAATTGAAGAGGAAGGAAAAATCATGTTGGAACCTGGAGCAGTCACAGAAACAAGAACCCGACATCTACGAAATCAATCAATTTTAGAGTATCTCATCAAGTGGAAGAACTTACCCGCTGAAGATTCCACATCGGAGGACAAGAAGTTTATACAAAAGCATCAAGAACTACTCAAGCATTGAGGACAACACTTTTTGAAGGAGAGGGAAATGTTAGGCCCCTATACTACTAGTGTAACCCCTTATTATTATTAGTACAACCCCCTTATTATATTGATGTACCCATGTAGTGCCCATATTGTTACTATTGTGCCCCATAGAAGCCCACTATTGTTATTATTGTGCCCTTACATTATTGTTGTTATGTAGGCTCTGATTATATAATGACCCCTTAGACTCCTATATATAGAAATGAGGTCCTTTCATTTGTATCATCCAAGAATTGTTCATTTATGTAATGTAAAGGAGGGTGCCCCCTTGAAGAGGCTGAATTCTAAGGTGTTGATATATCTTTTCTATCTTTTCTTGAGCTGGTTTTATAACACTTCCTTTACCCCTCTAGCTTCTCTCTCTCTCCCTTCCTTCCAATGATCTCTTTACTTTTTGAAAATGAAATAGACAATAACTCTAGTTATGACCTTTGGGAGTCCATGGCTCAACCATTAATTATCGGCAAGAAATGACGAAAGAACCATTGATTTATTTCTTATAAATATTTTATTTTTGAGTTATAACTCCACCCCACTCATACCACATGCATTATCGAAGATTATCAACAATCATTTATACATAAATATTCTCCTCATATCACATGTGTGTGAAGTAGAAGGTGTTATGGAACCTTAAGTACCTCATGCATGATGTAGTTTTGGGTTTCCATCTCATTGCCTAGTCACCATGTTTAGTGAATTCCCAATCCTCCTCATTTCCATGTGTCAGGAGGAGATATGCTAAGGTAATTAAAACATAAGCGATATGATAAATAGTAATAGTGAGAAATTGAGATGTCGCATGATAATAAGATAAGTGTGAAAAGTAAATTAAAATGAGGGTAAATTTGACTAATTCATAAAATATGTGTGGATAAAATGAGTGAATCTAAAATAACCAAGTAATAGGACATGAATATGGTAGGTGTGTGAAAAAAATATTTTTGTCGAGGCAATGGAGTGCGAAAGAAAAGGGTTTTGTGAAAGTTAGGGTCTTCTGGAGGTAATGGTGTGTGAAAATAGGGTTGTGCAAAGCATGTGGTGTACAAGAACTTTTTCACATCCTTGAAAATGGTTGAGTATATAATAAATGTTTATGTGTGGTGGAAAGAGCGTGTGGAGGAAAATGAGGTGGATGGTGACACCCATGGTACACTTCCCTTGATTTTTGTATTGTAATGATGTAATGGCATGATGTGTGCAACCATAAATCTATGACCTAAGAAGGAAGAGGAAAGATAAACCAAATGGGGTTAGCTAGCTATTAGGTCCCTATAATACTAGTGTATTACCCCATTATTATTATCATTGCATCCCCTTATTGTTATTGTTGTGCCCTTACATTATTATTGTTATGTCGGATTTGATTATATTGTGACCCCTTAGACTCCTATATATAGAAATGAGGTTTTTTCATTTGTATCATCCAAAAATTATTCATTTGTGTAAATTAAAGAATGTTTCCCCCTCAAAGAGGATAATTTTGAAGTTTTTTATCTATCTCCTATTCTATTTTGTCAGTTGGTTGCATAACATTTGGTATCAGAGCTTTGGGTTCTAGGGTTTCGTTGCTTCAAACAGGTCATCGTGGAAGTTATGCTATAAAATTTTTTATACAAAGATTAAGAATATGAAATTAAAACCCATTTGAGTTGATATCGTGATGAACCTTGTGTATGAATTTTAGATCTCATCTCACTATACGTTTAGAGCTATGATCCGAGGAATTTAGGGATTTGGGAGGCTCCATAATTCGATCTCAAATAGGTCACCTTGGGAAAGTCATCATAAATTTATCTCTGAGCATCGAATTCAAATTTTTTCAAAAGTGTAAAAAATATAATGGATTTTAGTTTCATTTTTATCATTTTGAGAGCCGAAGGTTAAAAGACTTACACATGAAACTTCGTACAAGCTCTCTCTACGGAACTTGTCTATAATCAGGTCATTGTGGGATATTGAGCATAACTCTTTCTTTGAGAATCCAATATTGATCTGACTTGTGGGGTTGGAAATAGGACTATGAGGTCCACCATAGGATGAAATTTCAAACCTTGGAGATTCAAAATTACAAAGATACATCAGATTCAATATTGAACTCCTAAAAAGAGAAGAAAAAAGGTGTGTAGTTGTTTTCTAAATTTGCATAATTTTTGTTTGAGAAAGTAGCTTGAAGTGATTCAAAGGGAATTGTGAAGAATAGTTATCATTAATTGATGACCTGAAGAAATAAAATGGAAGTACCTGGTAAGCAACCCGAAATCTCTAATACGACACATGAAGAAGAGGAAGAAACGCAACATGATATATCAAAATTACGAGACCAACTACAACAAATTTCTCTCTCACAAAAAGTAACTAAAGTTAAGATCGATCGTATAGAAGAGAAAGTGAAAGGAAATCTAGAATATTTGAAGAAAGACATGGAAGATTTGACAATATTTCGATAGGAAATACTTCCTAATGGCGAAAATGTAGTAGAGGAACCTCATGATGAGAACAAAATAAATGTTAATCATGATTTCATATACTCTATCATTGGATTGAAGACCCACAACGTCCCAAAGATCGATATGAGGAATTTTTATGGAAAGGATCACTTAACATGGATACTAGAGACGGAGAAACATTTCAATCTTCATAATGTGTAAAACACAAAAAAGGTACGCATTCCAACTTTATATTTGGAACCCAATCAATTTGTATGGTATCGATCGCTTTTCTCTCATAAAAAAAATTTCACTTGGCTAATTTTTACATAGGAAATGAGAGCACATTATGAGGTTACAAAGAGAAACACCGTCTTTAGCCAATTGATAAATCTCAAAAAAAAGGGTTCAATGGTGGAGCACATTGACTTCCAAAAATTGAATGTAAGGGTAAATGATGTTCTAGAGGAGCATAGGATTTATGCATTCATAGGAACTTTAAAGGATAAAATCCAACACGAGGCTCTCCTTTGGGAACCTAATTCATTGGAGAAGGAATTTAGGTTGGCAAGAAAAATTAAAAGAAAAATCATGGCAACAAGGAAGCCTACCTCTCACAATTATAAATATGGAAGTGTTGTTGCCCCTAGCCTTCCACAACCTACAAGGTTGACACCACAAAAATTGGAAGAAAAAGAGCAAAAAGGGTTTGTTACACTTGTGATAGAAAATACACTAAAGGTCATAAGTGTGTTGAGAAGAAATTAGTTTACATAGATTACGAAGAGGATGAAGAAAAGGAACAAGAAATGTCAAAAGAAGAGGATATACACTAGGAACCAACCCTAGAGAAAGAAGAAATGAATCCGACCATATCTTGTAATGCATTGGTATGAATTACCACTCCTCAAATTCTGAATATAGAATGACATATCAAGAATAAAAATGTAATAGTGTTGATTCATTCAGGTAGTACCCATAATTTTATTCATTTTAAAATAGTCAAGGAATTGAATTTCTTCCTATATCCAACACTAGAGTATCAAGTGATGCTTTCAAATGGAGGAACCATAAATTTCTATGGAAAGTGCCATAATATCAAGCTATCCTTGGGAGAATATGTATTGAATAGTCTAATTCTTTCCAATCCAATGGTGGTGTTGATGTTGTACTACGAGTCCAATGGCTACAATCTTTGCATATGATAACTTTTAATTTTCAAGAACTTTTCTTGAATTTTTTTGGGAGGGAAAGGATGTTGAATTAAGGGGTATCACAGGGAAACTGAGAAATATAATCAGATCTAATGGCATGATAAATATTCTAAAGAAAGAAAAATGAGGTGTAATTGCACAATTATGGTCACTAGAGGTTTCCACATTGAAATCATCTATTTCTCCAGATATCCAAAAAGTATTGTACAATCATTCCAAGGCATTTGAGACTCCCAAAAGCCTCCCACCTATTTGTAATCATGATCATGTTATTCATTTGATTTCAGGAAGTCTCCCTAAAAACATCATGCCTTATAGATATCCCTATGTGCAAAAGAGTGAAATTGAATGCATGGTTGCGGAAATGCTAGAAGCTAGTATAATTCAACGTAGTCAAAGTTCTTTCTCTGTTCCAGTAGTATTGGTGCACAAGAAGGATGGATCATGGCACATGTATGGATTATAGGGAGCTCAACAAGCTCACTATTAATGATAAATTTCCCACTCTTGGCATTGATGAATTAATGGATGAATTACATGGAAAATTTACTTCAGCAAGTTGGATCTTCATTCAGGATATCATCAAATCAAAATGAAGACTGAAGACATTCTAAAAACAAAATTTAGAACTCATGAGGGTCATTATGAACTTTTGGTCATTCCTTTTGGCCTTACTAATGCACCTTCTACATTTCAAGGTTTGATGAATTCCATTTTCAAACCCTTCCTTAGAAAATTTGTGTTAGTATTTTTTGATGATATACTAATCTACAAAAAGTCTTGGAAGGATCATGTTATACATGTTGATAGGGTGCTCACACTATTGGAGAAACAATTATATGCAAAAACCTCCAACTGTTTCTTTGGAGTAAGGGAGGTTGAATATATGGGTCATATTGTATCTCATGAAGGTGTTAAGGTAGACCCTAGAAAAATTAAATCCATTAAGGAATGGAAAATCCATACATCCATAAAGCATCTGTGAGGATTTATCAGGCTGACAAGGTATTAACCCAAATTTTTTAAGCATTATGGGAGAATAAAAACACCTCTACCAACATTACTGAAGAAAGATGAACTTTCTTGGAGTCCACAAGCAACGAAGTCCTTTGAACATCTTAAAGAGGCAATGTCCCAAGCAACGGTCTTAGCTATGCCAGACTTCACAAAACCATTTATTGTGGAATTTTATGCCTCAGGAAGTGGAATTGATGTTGGTTTTAAATCAAGAAGGAAGACCCAATTCTTTTCAAATTCATCCAGTCAAAGGAAAGTATTTACAAATAGCTATTTATAAGAACGAAATGTTGGCAATACTACATACACTTAATAAATGATGACCTTATCTAATGCAAAGACACTTCAAGGTAAAAACTAATCATGATAGCCTTAAATACTTTTTAGAAAAAATATTGGCTTAAGAAGAGAAACAAAAATGGGTCAAAAAGAGGTTGGGTTATGACTTTGAAATAATATACAAATAAGGGAAGAAGAATGTTGTTACAAATTCACTCTCAAGAAAGGATGAGGATATGAAAGCATTACTTTGTGTAATTTCTATCATCCAACCAGATTTCATAAATGAAGCAAGGGATGAACGGAAGAATGATGAAGAAGTGTGGACACATATTCAAAAGTCACAACAACATCCTAGTACATCAAATAGATTTAGATCAAAAAATGATTTGTTATGGTACAAAGATCACTTATACCTCTGTAATAATTCCCAACTCAGACAAAAGAATATTCTAGAATTTTACACATCTTCCTCAGGAGGGCACTTGGAATTTTTAAAAACTTACCATAGTGTTAAGAAGGATTTTTTTTGGGGATGGCCTTAAATTTGATATTCAAAAGTTTGTGGTGGAATGTTTGATTTTCCAACAAAATAAAGTTGAGACAATTAAGACTCTGGGTTGGTTACATATCTTATCCATTCCAAGTCAACATTGGGAAGAGGTTTCAATGGATTTTATCACAGTTTTACCCAAGTCTAAAGGAAAGAGAGTCATCATGGTGGTAGTTGATAGACTTACCAAGTATGCACACTTTTGTGCATTATCTCATCCATTTAAAGTGAATAGGTTTGCTACTACATTTATGGAAATAAATCAAAAGTTACATGGAAACCGAAAGATTATTGTAAGCGACGGAGATCCCATTTTCACTGGAAATTTTTGGATGAAATTATGTTCTTGTTTGGGTACTCAGTTAGCTCATAGCTCATCTTATCATCCTCAATCTAATGGGAAAACGAAGATAGTGAACATATTTTTGGAACATTATCTTCATTTCTTTGTATTTGATCAACAGACACAATGGGTCAAGTGGTTACCTTTGGCTGAATGGTGGTATAACAATTCCCTCCATACTGGAGCAAAAATGACCCCATTTATGGCAATTTATAGCTATCATCCACCATCCATCACATCATATTTAAAAGAAAATTCTAAGGTTCAAGCAGTGGAAGATCACATTGAGCTTCAACAACAAGTTCTCCAACTCCTAAATGATAACCTCACTTTGGCGTAGAATAGAATGAAATAATAGGCAGATTGCAGAGAAATAAGTTTTAATCTAGGTGAATAGGTATTTCTACAACTATAACCATACAAACAAATTTCTCTTAGGAAATCTAAGAAGGATAATAAATTATCACCAACGTATTATGGTCCATACAAGGCATTACAAAAGATTGGTAATATGGAATACAAATTGGAGCTTCCTCCATCTTCCTGAGTGCACCCTGTTTTCCATATTTCATGCCTAAATAGGGTTATAGGTGACAAGATCTAGTTCAAACAATATTGCCAAAACTTGACGAGGAAGGAAAAATCATATTGGAACCTGAAGCAATCATAGAAACAAGACTTGGAAGCTACAAAATTGATCAATTTGAGAGTATCCCATAAAGTGGAAGAACTTACCCACTAAATATTCCATATGGGAGGATGAGAATTTTATACAGAAGCATCCAGAACTACTCAAGTGTTGAGGAAAACACTTTTATAAAGTAGAGAGGCATGTTAGGTTCCTATAATATAAGTGTATTCCCCTATTATTATTGTCATTGTAGGCGCTCATTGTTATTGTTGTGCCCTTACATTATTATTGTTATGTCGACTCTAATTATATTATGATTGCTTAGACTTCTATTTATAGAAAGGAGGTTTTTTTCATTTGTGTCATCAAATCATTTCCATTTTGTAATGTAAAGGAGGTTTCCCCCTCGAAGAGGCCAATTTTGAAGTCGTTGATCTATCTCTTATTCTATTTTGTGAGTTGGTTGCATAACAGTAACACCTTAAATCAATTTTATAGTGCAAATAATTATAAAAAGAAGAGGAAGAGTCTAAGAGGAATATGAAGAGACCCATGAGGAATTGATGAAAGGGGAAATACACAACAATGTGTTGGTTGGATCTATTTTTGGTGGACGTCATGAGTAGAGTTGGAAAGAGTTATGAGTTGAGGGAATGGGATTCCTAAAAGGGAAAATTGTGACTAGAAGAGCAAGATGATGAAAAGGAAATAGGATGGGTTCTTGTTGGGGGTTAAAAAACCACTCATTGAGTGCTTGACACAACTGATAAACCACCCAAGGTTCTCTCTAGGGATGATAAACCACATACCGAAGGGTGGTTGTCATGGGTTGATAAACCATTCATTGAGTGCTTGATACAACTGATAAACAACCTAGTGTGCTTGCTAGGGGTTCATAAACCACTCTTAGACTGTTTGACCTAGATAATAAACTTTCCATTACTATGAATTTTGTTATTCTTGACTAGATGAAAAACAACCCAATATCATATGTATTTTCTATCCTTTGTGTATCTGAAGATGGTTTCCTACTGAGGATGCTGAAAGGAAAACTCCCCTATAGATCATGGATATGGCTCGAGGGTGATTACTGCAAGTAATTCTAGCTATAGTAGGTCTATAATTGGGTGGAAAATTGAAGTATCACATTCAATTTTCCCTTTTTCTATATTTTATATAAGATGTATAGAGATGAAAGTTGTGATATTAATGATTGTATCTTGTCAAAGTTAATATATATAGCTCTATGGATTATTGCATGGCTGTAGAAATTGGACATGAAATTAATTGGTTGAGTTTGCCTTAAAATGTTTTGTGGACTTTATGAATCTTTGCTAGGGATTTGTAACTTAAATACTTTGAATGCATGTTTAAGTTTATTGGGTTGCCTCAAGTCATGCAGCTTCTGTGACTCATATTCATTTTCATATTTGAATTGTATATCAAATATAAGATTTGTGGTCTTGTTGAATGATGCATGCATAATGTATTAATATGGTTAAGTCTCAATGAAGTTATAGGCTTCGTTTAAATCCTATTGAGATTGTTAACCATTTATTGGCTTATAAAGGTTTATTTTCATTACATCATTGTTCGATGTAACATTTGTGCTGCTAGACTTTGTGCACTATGTTTTAATTTGGGGCAAACTTTCCCTTGTAATTACTATATAGGGGAAATACTTTGAATCTAGTTGGTTAGGGGTTTGGCCCTGGGTTTTCATTAGTGATCTTAAGTCCTGAGAGAATCAAGGACAAACTAGATAAATTGTAATAAAGTGGAGGATTGTTAAGAATTGAAAAATTGGTTGTGTGTGAGAAGTCAAGACCTTTTAGGTTGGTACATTCTGAGGTGTCCCGACTAGTGGTTGGGCCCAATAATGGTTAGAGCTCGAGACCTTAGTGAGGTCGGAGGTCGGAGGTTGAGACACAGGTTGTGTCGGCGGTTGCATCCTCATAGATGTGTGCCATGGATTTCATTGCGGGAAGGCCAACCTCGATGTCCTCAATGGTGGACCTTAGACATAGGTGGTGTGGCTAGGTAACGATGGTGTGGAAATGATAGAGTGTGCTGATGTTGAGTACTTTTATTTAGGTGGGGTTACCATGTGGGCACCATGTGGATGTCATGTGGGTGCCACAGGTAGTTCCTTTTTGACATGGCCAAGAATAAAAGTTGAAAATTTGGAAGGACCATATATTTTTAACCCTAAGTTGGATTGAGGTAACGTATATATTTTTGGAAAGGTCTAAGTGAGACAAACATGATGGTAATGTTTGTTTATGGTTTCAAAGAAGTTGAAATTGAGGAATTTTAGCACCTCATTTCCATAATTGAACATTGGAGGTTGGCTCATCATAGTAACTACTTCCTTGGGCCCTTAATGTGGGATATGAGTGGTAAGGGGCTCACATGCCACTTCCTTGTATGCTAGACTTGAAGAGGCTCATATGCACATACTAGATGATTGATTAATATGGATGACATGCTTGATATTATAGTGTTCCCTTTATGTTAATTTCAAAATATTGTAACGTGTGGTTGTATAGGATTGTTGATTGAATATGATTACATGCTAACTAAATTTATACTTAAATATCTACATACACCAAGGGGATAAGTTATCCCTATGGCTCAAGAAAAGTCTAGAAACCGAAGTGGCTTTAGAAAAAACTTAAAAATCAAAGTCATCAAATTGAAGTGAAACTAGGACTAGCTTGTTTTGCTCATCACCTTGATTCTATTGGCAGGAACAACACTCAAATAAGTTCATATTCTCAAGATATTCATGGTCAAAGTTTTGGTCAAACTAGGCCTAGTGGCAGCCACTAACAAGGCAACAAATTGGAATTTTATAGTGCAAGAATTTCGGTCGCCATAATGGGTGAATTCTGGTCACCCTTAAAAATGGCAAAGAAAATTTAACCAATTTTTTCTAACAAAAAAAATGAATTAAAAAAAGGGGTGGAGGGTCACCAACCCCACCACACCACACCTCTCCATATATATAATGTAATGTATATATATTATGGCCCATGGCCTAACCAGTATATGATGCAAGTGGAGGTTAGCGAGGATTGAACCCGACATCCCTAATGTGTCAACCCGCCAAATGGGTGGCCCTGTTATAACAACCACACAACTTATGGCATCCCCCATGTGTAATGGTTCAAACTATTTTTAAAATAAAACAAAAGGTGCCAAACTTTGCCAAGCACAAAGGTTCCAAACAAGAGTTCTATGGGTTGGACCTTGGAACCTCCCAGTCTAAAATCCTATTTTAATCCCTGACTACAAACGGACCATTTTCCCAAGTGTTGTAAACTCTTCCCTCCCAATGCTACTTAAACTATTTCATTTTGTTTAGCGGGAGGAGGTAGAAGGGCATCGAGTGCAAAACCGTGAGCAAAACCAAGAGCCATTTTTGGGGCATCAATTTTGTGGTAGAGAATATTCTAGGGTAATATTCCCTAAAATAATCTAAAAAATATTCTCATCCATAATATTGGAGGAATCTCAAAGATCCCCTGGAGAGTAGTTTTCCACCATGACAGAATCATGTCAATGTTATACTCAAACAAACCAAATTTTTGCAAGGAATGTGACAGTATGGTCTATTTCCTCATCTAAGCAATAAAACATATGGAAGTCAACAGTGAGGAATATTAGTAGAATATTAAGGAATCTAAAATATTTCCTTGGAGGTTGATTTTTTATCGGGGCAGAATGATGCCAACTTTAGTCATTTTTCATAGAATTTCGCAAGGAGTACAATGGAGTGCTTAAAATTTTCATTTGAACAACGTATTTTTTGGCCATCTCCAGGTAGGAATATTTAGGGGAAAATTCGATATTCTCGAGGGTCAATATTTCAACAGTGTCACAAATGGCTCAAGTTTATATTTGTTTGACATGATTTCATGCCACAAATTCAATGGTGTAGTCCATTTCATCAGCATAGCTTTGCATTTTCAGGCCATCCCCAAAAGTGGAGGTAAATGATGTAGTAATGCCATGTTTTTCTTCTAATTTTTTGATATGATGTTTTTGTTGTTGAGATCATTATTACCATCATGTTGAGGGATTCTTGTATGCCACATAATGTTAGAACTTATTATCTTGTCATGTTGAAGGAGAGCTAATTTGAGTGAGAGTTCCTATAGGAGAATGTCTCGTGGAGAGACATGCCACTGTAGTTGAGGGATTTTATCATTGAAATGACAAGGAATATACCATGTATATCATCATCATCTTGGAGAATTTAGTGAAGTGGCCTCCCCACTCTTGGCACCAGGGCCAAAGATGTGACCCACACTGGGTGAACTCCATTATCAATTTGTTTGTGTTCTTTCATTTTGATAGTTGTCATTATGTTTTTTCTTCTTTACAACATACAAATGTGGCTTTTCATACTCTTTCATATGCAATTCTACTGACATCATAGTAGTAAAAGATATTGGTTAATTATGGTAGCTGATGGATCCAAATCAAGTTTGGTACGAGAGCGGTCTTCTCACTAATGTGAATTGCAAGTGTGAATGATTGAACGTTCAATAAGAAGGGAAATGGAGAACAAAAAATATCTCTACGATGATCTCCTTAGAATGGAACACATTGTGGACATAATGTATGCATATTATGAGGAGAAGATGGAAAGAGAGAAATAGTAGAAAGAAAGAGCAGAAGATGATGCTCCATCTCCATCTTCCAGTGATTGTTCATCTTATTCATTAGCTTCTCATCATTCATATGAGGAGGCAAAACAGAGCCTTCAAATAGAGAATGTTGATTTAAGGAGACTTCTACAAGAAGAAAAAGAGGAGAAGGAAATATTTCATATTTAGCTACGAACTACGGAAGAGGCCTTGGAAAAGTTGAAGAACATCGAAGGCTTAGCGAAGCCATCATCACCTACTTCAGAATCGAAAGTTGAGGTAAACAACGTTGGTCATTATTCAGTTTCATTTGAACATGATATTATTTCTTTTGAAAATATGGAGGTACCAATTTCCGAAACTGGCATTAGACTCCTTAACAATATGGGCTATAAGGGAGAAGGACTTGGTGTTAATGGCCAAGGAATGACTCGGCCATTGGAGGTTGTATAAAGACCTTGATTTGAAAGTTTGAGATACACTAAAGGAGAGTGCTAAAAGGTATCATAAGCTTCCAAGGAATGGTTGAATCCATCTGGGAAAGAGGTTGATTAGGACACATCACAGTCCTCCCATGACAGTGCACACAACAGAGGAAGAGCTAAAGAAAGCTATCATTGTTAGGGTTGCACGAGAGACAATCAAGAGAGGTGTAAACAATATTAGTATTCTAAAGTTCATTTTGATTACAAGCATATTGTTAACGATGAGCAGAAATCATGGTGTACAAAACCATATAGTTTTTGTGGTTTGGATAACTATGTGATTTCTAAGTGATGGAAGATAATGGCAACAAGAAAGAGGACGAGGCATGAAAGACCTTCTCCACTTCAGGGAAGGAAGAAGGTTAAGAAGGTGTGGAAGAAGAACACTTTTTGCAATCATTGCAACAAAGGTGGACATCAAAGACCCACATGTTGGAGGCTCCATCCAAAGCAGTGTCTCGAGGAAAAAGCGCCCATCAAGGAACCAATTGGAAAAGTTGTTCAACAAATGAATCAATGATAGGATGATCACCCATTCATTTTAATGAGTGAGAGATGGTTTTTCTAGAGATGGTATATTTTCATGATCGCATTTTGTACGTCATGTGTTGCAATATAATTGTAAAAGTGATGATGTCTTTTCCATCGCTTATTAAATCAATCATGATGTTTTGGCATTTTATTGACACTTGGGGTATGAGTTTCTATTATGATGTAAACTTGACCAAAGAGTGTGTGTTATAAACTCTTGGAAAGTATGGGGATGTTTGGGTTATGATTGGTCTTTTAATTGAGAATTTAGTTTTCAAATATTGTATTATAGGTTTGCAGAGGATGTAGGTGTTGATTCATCACTTATGGCTCTGAGAAAAAAGGGTGAAGGAGAAGGAAGGGTCACCTATTAGGACACATTTTATGCAAACAAGATAACACATTAGCTGCAAATTATGTTCATTCTTTTGGAGGACCAAAATATCCTCAACGGGGAGGAATGATTTAGGTCGCTCCAGAAATGTCTAGAGATATAAGTGTCTTTGGAAAAAGCTCAAAAACAAAATTCATTGTATTAAAGTGAAACTAGGACCATATCGTTGTTCTCGTCATCATAATTCCAATGGCACAAACGAGACTTAAATCCGAGTTTGTATGCTCAAGGTATTCATGGTCAAAGTTTTGGTGAAACTAGGCCCAGTGGCAGCCACTAATGAGGCAACAATTTGGAATTATCTGGCACACAGATTTTGGCCACTTGAATGGGTGAATTGTTTTCCTCGTTAATTTTTCAAGTGATCGATAAAAATTGATGGAATTTTTTTAAACAATTTGTTCTAATGAAAAACTAAAAAAAAAATATTAAAAAAGGGGTTTCGAGTCTCCATATATATAATGTAATGTATATATGTTATGGGCCATAACCTAACTATTATATGATACAAGTGGAGGATATTGGGGATAGAAACCACCTGGCCAGGTCGGTTGGGCCACTAAATAGGAAGACCTATTATAACAATCACTGCACTTATGGCATCCCCTATGTGTAACGACTTGAACTATTTTTAAAATACAACAAAACGTGCCAAATGTTTCCAACCATGGAGGTGCCAAATGAGGGTTTGTTGGGTTGGACCCCAGAACCTCCTGGTCCAAAATCCTATTTTAATCACTAACTACCAACAGGTTGTTGGCCCAAGTGTTTTAAACTTTGCTCATCCAATGCTACTTAAGATATTGTATTTCGTTCAGTGGGTGGAGGAGGTGGAAGGGCACGAAGTGCAGAACTATGAGTAGAACCAAAAGCCAGTTTTGGGGAATGAATTTTGAGGCAGAGAATATTCCATGGGAATATTCCTTAGAATATTCCAAAAAATAGGTCTCATGCAGAATATTAGAGGAATATCAAAGATTCCCTTGAGGGCAACTCTTCTCCGTGAAATAATCATGTCAACTTTATACTCAAACGAACTAGAATTTCATAGGGAATGTGATGGTGTGGTCCATTTTCTCATCTGAGAAGCATAACTTCAAGTAGCAAACAGTGAGGAATCTTGGTACAACCTTGGGGAATCTAAAAGATTCCCTTGGAGGATGATTTTTGACCGAGGTAGAATGATCTTGACCTTCTAGTCACTTTTCACAAAATTTAACAAGGAGCACAGTGGCATGCTCAAAATTTTCATCCCAAAAGCGGATTTTTTGACCTTCTCTAGGAAGGAATTTTTAGGTGAATCCTTGATATTCTCGAGCATCCATATTTAGATGATGTTAGAAAGGGGTTAAGTTTACATTTTTTTGACACAATATTGTGCCATGAATTCAACGATTTAGTGTGTTTCATCAGAAGAGCTTCGCATTTTCAGGCCATGCCTGAAAGTGGAGGTAAATGATGCAGTGATGCCATGCTCTTCTTTTGATTTTATGAGATTATGTTGATATTCTTGAGATCCTTGTAAGCATTATGTTGAGGGAAAATTGTATGCCACGTCATGTGAGAACTTATTATCTTGTCATGTTGAACGAGATCCCACTTGAATGAGAGTTCCTATAGGAGAACATCTTGTGGGGAGACATGCCACTCTAGGTGAGGGAGTTTATCCTTATAATGACAAACAGTATACCATGTACGTCATTATCATCTAAGATAATTTAATGAAGTGACCTCCACACTTTTGACATTGATCCTAGATGTGTAACCCACATTGGGTGAACTCTATTATCAACGTGTTTGTGTTCTTTGATTTTGATGGTCATCATTATGTTTTTTCTTCTTTAAAACATGCACATGTGTCTTTTCATACTCTTTCACATGAAATTGTGCAAACATCACATAAGTAAAATATTTTGGTTAATTTCAATAGCAGAGAGATTCATATCAATAAGTACCTACGTTAATTACATGTTCTTTCTGGTTGGCTAACATTATTGCGTGTGTAAAAATCAGAAAGACATGCATCAAAATACAACAAGGGAAAGAATGAGAATCAAATTTGAAGAACACGGTATGAATAGGACCCTGAAAGATCTTGAAGAAGAGTCTATTGGGAATATGAAAGAGGAATACACTCCTAAACTCAATAACATGCTTAGAAGTCTAGGAGATGAGATAAGAAGTTGAAAGGAAGACAACAAGAAGATGGTCAAAGGAAAAGCATAAGTAAATTCTCTATTGTTGAATATCCTATCAAAATTATGAAGGAAAATATAGAATGACATTGGTTCCAACCATAATGACATGAAAAAGACTAAAGATAGCTCATCGGGGATCCAAAAAAACAAATTAGATGATAAGAAAGCAGAGGGAAGTCAATGAATAAAGAGGGGAAGACATGCAGAAGGAGGAACAAAATGACTCAAGTATCTGGAAAGAGGATTAAGGAATCATATCCAATTATTGGAAGATGCAGCCACTAGATATCATCATCAAAGAAAGAGTAGAAAAAATCCCATGCATACTTAATTCAAGAAAGAAAAAACCCCAACCTTTGATGAAGAGGTGAAGAAAGCAGAAAATGCAGAGGCTTGGATTTTGGGAATTAATAAGTATTTCAAGTTGCATAACTATACTGGGAACATGAAGGCCATGATGGTTATTTTTAGTCTAAAAATAAAGGTTGATATATGGTGGGAGGACTTCAAGAATTAAAAAGGTATTAGGGAAAGAGAGTTGATATGGAGAAAGTTTGAAAAGTGCTTCCAAGAAAAGTACCTATCTGAAAAATATTGTGATAGAAGATTCAAGGAGTTCTATGAACAAAAACTAGGGCAGATGACACCTAAAGAATACACTAAAAAATTCTTGGAGCTGCTAAGATATGCACCTTACATCGAGGATGAGAAGGCCAACATCCAAAGGTATGTCAACGGGTTACCAAAAGCATGCCAAGATAGAATAGAATTCGATGAACCTAAAACCATAGAGACATATATCCAAAATACCAGACATTTCTATGAATAGTCTATGAATAAGATCGAAGTCTAGACCAATCAAAGAAGAAAGTCAAAGAATGAGGGTAAGGAACCTTAAGATATAAGCAAGGAGGAGAGACTCAAAGTTTTAATGAATTCAACAAAGGTGAACAACAAAAAAACTCCAAAATTAGTAGAAATGAACCTTTAAAATCGTGGAATGAAAATATGAAAGGATCTTATTAGTTTTGGCAGTGTGGAGAAAACCACTTGAGGAGAAATGACCCTGAGCTGCAAAAATATTGTGCAATGTTATCAACATACAAGAGGTATAATTTGTGAATGATGTGGCTGAGAATATCCCCAAAATATACACAACATTAGACAATAGGCATACAGACCAACAAACAACAATCATTCAAATGGATGGCGTAGTCAAGAACTCTCTGGTTTCCATTTTGATTGACCTAAGATATATTTTTTGCCATATTAGTCCTAAGAATGTGGAAAATTTTGAATTTCCAAAGAAAGCCCATGAAGAACCACCACTTTTTCAACTACTCACTGGGACAAAGAGGATGATATTATAAATAATTGACTCTTACCTTATACAAATTGGGGGCATCACTACAATAGTTAAATTGAATTTGTTTCCATTAGGATCGCATGACCTTCTGATTGGCATGGATTCACTGGAAATCCACAAAACCAAGTTTGATTACTATAAAAAAGTGCTAGAAAGTCTTAGGGATGTAGGTGGCCCAATATTACTGCAGAAAGTCAAAAGACTAATGGCACTCAAAGTGATCTCAGCAGTGCAAGTAAAACAATGTAGCAAGAACGATTGTTCCCTTTATTCCATTCAAATATTAGAGGAGAAAGAGGCTATCATAGATACCTTTGCAAATTATCTGGTATTGTACTAGTATATTGATGTATGTCCAAAATAATTATGAGGAATTTCATAGTGAGATTGAATTCAAAATTGAGTTGATTCTAGCAACAACACCAACAACAAATTCCCCCTATCACATAAGTATGCTTGATCTTGTGGAATTAAAGTTTTTGTTGAAGGAATTAATGGAAAAATGGTATATACAGATTTTTCACCATGGGGAGCCCCTGCACCTTTTTTTTAAGAATAGGGATGGAATGTTTCATTTGTGCTTAACTACAAGAAGTTAAAGAAATCCACCTTGAAGAATAAGTACTCACTACCAAAGGTTGATGATCTATTTGACCAATTGAGAGGATATTAAAATTTTTCCAAGTTTGATTTAAGGTTTGGTTACCATTAGGTCTTAATTAAGGAAGAGGAAATTCACAAGACTAAGTTTATAATGAGGTATGGCCACTATGAATTCACTATAATTCTATTTGGGCTTCCAAATGCTCCAACAACATTTCTACGCCTAATGGAAAATGTACTCAAGACTTGGATAAATTTGTACCATTATTTTTTATGACATTCTGGTGTACTCAAAGAATGAAAGGGAGCATGAGGACCATGGACTATGTTGCAACTTCTCATAGAGCATAAATTATATCCCAAGCTCAACAAGTGTGATTTCTTTAAAACTCAGGTTCATTACTTGGGTTATGTAATCTCAACAAAGGAAGTAGCTATGGATCCATAAAATGTTACAATGATAATGGATCGACCCTCACCCTAGAATGGGACAAAATTCAGATCATTTATTGGGTTGGTTGGTTATAATCTATTAATTTTCCATAGGGGACCATTGCCCTTTGATATGATAGTTCCATTTCATCATTAATACATTAAGTTCAACTGATATCATCATTACATTATTCATATCTACACCATTATACATCAGCATAGGAAATTATATATAAAGAAACAACATCACCATCATCATCATTGTAGCAGAATATTAAAGGAACAATAGAAGAAAGCATGCACACACATAGAGACACCAAGGTTGGTCCAAGACTAAGACAAAACCTACTATGGGGAATACCCTTGCAAATATTCTTCTTCTTACATCGTCGTCAAATGATGTAGCAAAAGAGAGTACAATAATCCATAACTTTATCTATGCAGCAAAACAATAATGATATCTATGAAAAAAATCTAATCATGCTAGGAATGAGAATCCTCATACGGATGGTTATAATGTGTTTTCATAAACTAATGTCAACAACTCTATACTATTGTCACTATGCCAAACAATATTGTCATTGTCAATGAGCCCAATACATATGTTTGCAACAGAAACTAACAAATCATATCTACGGATTTACAGATATGTATAACAATAGAGAGAAACTAAGATCTACCATATCACTGAATTCAACTCAAGTCAAGATGTCAAACTCAGATCTGAATTTTGTTCGCCCTCATCACAATTGTCTGTGTGAAACCAAAACTCGTAGGTCATTCTCTTAGACACTGTATGCGAGTGACTGTTACTGCAGATTCTCTCTCAAGAAGGCTTCATGTGTGCGATTGTGGAATAATATAGTTGAAATGAGAGTCTCTCCCTTACTGTAGTTGTGCAAGTGACCGAGATGTCCTAGTCTCTCCTAGGCTAATCTGTGCAAGCTACCGAGGATTGGAACCTCTGATCTTCCTCTAAACCCAGACTCGCTCTCATTAAATTGTCTTCCAGTGACTATGTTAGGACCTCATATTGTCTCGTTTTGACTACACATTTTGCTATTATGTCATCCTTTTCAACCTATATTTAAAGTCCTTGTTATTATTTTAACCCAATTATTCCAAAGGTACACAATGTTCCTTCTCATCACTATACATTTAATTATTTTACATATAATTACACTATCTCCATAGTTAATCATGGAATTGTTAGTTGCTGAATAGTTAAAGAATGATGTGCAGTCCATGTTGTTGAAACTGCCTGGAGTTTGCAAGACTATTTTTGCAGTTGCTGAAACAGTAAGAATGACATGCAAATCTCATGGCTGAAATAGTTGTGATTTGCATTCCCGATTTTATAACAACAGAGGAAGACCACTAGAGCTACTACACTAGATGTAACGATCATGATCCAAAGATACCATTACTGTAACAGCATCTTGTTGTTGGGAAACTGATTTCCCTATTTTTATATATTGGGTTAAAATAGAATTTACAATGTAAAGGAGACATCTACATTAGAAGGGGATGAACAGACTGCGGGAAAGGCTTAGTTGAAGGAACAAGACTGGAATCCTTTTTGGAACATGATATATTGATGGATGAATAAAAGTTTCGGTCTGAACATCTTATTCTAGTTGTTGTCTCCTGGGGAATCTTGTGAGAAGGATAGGGCCCACCTTCATCACAAGATTCACCCATTATATTACTGCAGTGTGTTAAGTGTGTATTTTATCCATGCTTTGTTAACAGACTATTACTGAATATTGTTTATACATCCTTTGCTGAAACTCTGTTTTCTCTCCAATTGATTGTAGTATTGTTTAAGTTTATCTCCATTCAATTTATGAGTGTTTCATTGGTGGTTTAGTTTAGAGAGTGATTTGGCAAGCTCGATAATCAAAAACAGGTGTTGAAGATTCCCACTCTAGGAATAGGTTCCTGTTCTCTGTTATAGCCTAGCCCCTGCTTTCCTTTGCATATTGATTCTCTTCATGAGATTACTCTTTGAATGAATTTAAGAATTCCTTGGTAGCTGTCTGCAATAGAGTATTTTTGTTGTAAGATAGAGTGGAGTTTTTGTTTGTTTGAACAAGGTGTGATTAATTTTTACTACAACTTTTATTTCTTTTAAGATTGAGTACATATAGTGCATATTTTCCTTTGAAATAACTAGACTTCCCTAGGTTGACAATTTATGTAGCACTTGGTTGTTTAAAATTAATAAGAAATTAAAGTGACCAACATTTTGGCGTTGTTGATGGAGAAGGAAATCATAGATTTTAAAAGCATTAATGATTTTCTTTGAGATGTATAGGATGCATGAGAGGATGCAAGAAAACTAATCCTACAGGTGGCAAGGGCAAAGGAAGAGGAGGAAGGAAAACTTTTATTGATGAGATTATTTTGAAATCTAAAACATCTTAGAGGATAAGCTCTCGAAGGCCACAGACTCAACACTCTCTCCAAATGAACTACGAAACGGAGGAAGTAGTAGGACCTAAAAGGGCTGAAGGGACAGTAGAATAAACTAAGGAGTTAGTGGAGGACATTAAAGAACCAATAGAAGATATTGAGGGGCCAATAGAAGTTGAGGAACTAGTTCAGGACATTGAAGGTCCAATGGAAAGCGCTGAAGACTGGGCAAGTGCAACAGGGGAGCAACCAATGGAGGGAAACAATGAAGGACTCTTTGGTGGGGGACGTGGAGGAAGTGAAGGAAGAGGTGAGAATTCTCTTTCCACCTTGGGATTCCCTATTGAGGATCTTCTCAGAGGGGCAACTCCTATGAAAAACATCCCACTCTCAGCCTTACCTAACTTCCATGGTTTATCATCTGAAGACCCTAATGAATTTCTGTTTGAGTTTGATATATTGTGTAGAAGTTATGATTATGTTACTAATCCTCAAAAGTTGAAGTTATTTCCAGCAACATTAAAAGGAAATGCACTAAGATGGTTCATGAGCCTGGGAGGACATGTGATCACAACATGGGAGTAGATGAAGGAGACGTTTCTGGTCAAATATCAAGACTATTGCTGGACAAGAGAAAAAAAGGAGGAACTATTCAAGATGGTTCAGAGGGAGGATGAAAATCTAGAGGATTTCATGGAGAGATTACAATATAATTTGCAGAGATCCGACCACCCTAATGCAAGTAAGGATATTCTCAAGATAATACTGTCGAAAGGAGTACAAGATGACTGTTTAGACATGTTAAATATGCTTGGTAAAGGGGATATATCTAAGGAATCATATGATGAGATTGTCAACCTCTATAAGAGATGTTCAAGAGGAGAAGCAAACAGACCAAAAAGCAGGGATAGTACATATTCAAGAGTCTAAAAATCAGCCAGTGGGGGAGAAACGAGAGCTAAAATAGGTAATCTACTTGAAGAATTTAAAACTGAAATGTTAAGTTCTTTTGCTTCATAGATTGATACCTTGCAGGTTAAAAGGAAACATGAAAAGGCAGAAGCTGCTTTGGCTCTCTTCTATCCTAAATGCAGAGAAAAACATCGACTAAGGGAATGCCCATTAAACAAGGTACCAATTTGTACTGTTTGCGAAAAGGATCATGAAATGCAACAGTGTCCTTCTCTACCAGGAATAAAAGCGGCCTTACTTGAGGAGGAAGCTAAAGCAGTTTATTTGCTAACACAGAGGAGGCAGTGGCAACCATGAGGATAAGGTACGAACTCTAGCATGCCATTTAATCGTTGGAATAATTATCCTTCTTTTAATCAAGAAAATTACCCGCCGTTCAATCAAATGCAATATCCACCTTTTAACCAAATGAATTTCCCACCCATGTAACAAGCAAACCCTCCCTTTGTAGACCCTACAATGTGGACTCCTTGGCCTCCACAACAACCTTACTTTAATCAATGGAACCCAAACTGGACAGCTCAGCAAATTCCATTTCCAAACCAATTTCCTCAGTATTGGTAACCTCTCTTTCTACCATCAGGTGCCCCACCGAATAATCAGACAATGAGACCCCAGCTACCTGTATAACCGAACCCTAATCCTAATAATAATAAATCTCTGCAATTCATCGATATTCAAAACCAACCTATATCTCCTATTCGTCCTCTGCAGTGTAATGATATCCATTTGCAGTCTGGGAGAATAGTTGAGCCTATTATTGATGATATTACTTCGTTTGACTCTGATAAAGAAGAGACAAAAAAGGATAAATCACCCAATAAAGGTGCTAAAACAGTCGAGCCACCCTCTAATAAAACTGCTGAAATAGAAGAGCCTCCATTCCCCAAGCATTTAGCTCTCACTAAGACACCTGAGCCGCCTACTTTTAATTTTCTAGGGGAATTGCAGAATCTTTATGTTAAAATTCCACTTCTGCAAGCACTTAGAGATGTACCAATTTATGCCAGAACCGTCAGAGACATTTGCATTAAGAAACCTGGTAGGAAAGCTAAAGATCCCTTTATAGTTCATGTGATGGGAGATCTAGCTTCTTTAATGTCGGGAAAAACTCCTCCTGTAAAATATGGTGATCCCGGTCATCCTACGGTCACAGTATAGGTGGGAAAAACTATTGTTTCATGAGTTCTGGTAGACTTAGGTGCCGCTATAAATATTATGACCCTTGAAACTGCACAACTATTACAGCTGAAAAATGTCATTAGAGAGACACCAATTATCCTAGAGCTAGCTAACCATTCCACAATCAAACCAGAGGGGGTTATTGAAGACCTGATCATTTCAGTTGAATCTTTGAACTACCCAGCTGACTTTGTTATGTTATAGACTAAAACAAAGTTGGGGGGGCATCCACTGATTTTGAGGAGACCCTAGCTGGCTACAGCAGATGACTTTATCAGCTGTAGATTAGGCTCAATGACAATTTCTAATGGATGTGAAACTAAGAAGTTCACTCTCTACCCTCATGCTACAAATATGATTAACAATGATAATTATGTATGGTTAGATTATGAGGATAATGACACTCAACCCATTTTGACTATTGGACAAGCCTTAACCTTTAGAGATGCCATGGAGGATGAAGTTAGTAATTTTATTTCTGAACCCTCCTCGGTAGCCTCTAAATCATATAATCAGTTAACTGCAATTTTGCAACCTGAAACATAGGAAAAGCTTAAATCTGAAAATTTACTTCAAGCATCAACTGTTATCTCCTCTAAGAGTATAACAGTAGAGATCGAATCTGGAAAAATGTTGAACATAAGCCCTAACTTGACAGATGCTGAAACACAATAGTTAATTAATTTACTTCATGAAAATAAGGAAGCATTCGCATGGGACTACACAGATATGAAAGGGATCTCCCCTGAATTATGCACTCATTGCATCTATATTAAGGAACGATGTCGACTAGTCTGTCAACCCCAGAGGCGAAGGAATCCCGACCTTAGGGAAATTGTTAAAGAAGAACTTCAAAAATTACTTAATGCCGGGTTTATATACCCCATATCTAACAGTGAATGGGTTTCTCCATTGGTGATAGTACCCAAGAAAAACGGGAAATGGAGATTATGTGTAGATTATAGAGCCTTAAACAAATCCACTCAAAAATATCATTTCCCCTTGACATTTATTGATCAGGTGCTAGATAGTTTGTCAAGAAAAAGATTCTTCTCCTTTTTAGATGGTTTTTCCTATAGAGTTCTTCCATTTTGACTATGTAATGCTCCAGCAACGTTTCAAAGAGTAGTGATAGGAATTTTTTCTGATATGCTTAATGATTCTATGGGGATATTTATGGATGACTTTACTCCTTATGTGTGACTTTTGAATATGCATTACAAAACCTTGAGAAAGTACTTAAACATTGTATACAAGCACATCTTTCCTTAAATACTGAAAAATTCCATATGATGATGAACAAAGGAATTGTATTGGGACACTTCATTTCATTCCTAGGGATTCAAGAGGATCCATCCAAAGTGCAGGTAATTCAGACTCTTCCTATCCCTAAAATGCAAACTGATGTAAGAATTTTTTTAGAATATGTTGGATATTGTAGAAGACTTATCAAAAAAAAATTAAAATAGCTTCTCCTTTGTTTGTGTTACTTATGAAAAATGTTGAATTTAAGTGGATTGATGACTGTCAGAAAGCATTTGATGAACTTAAGCATCAGTTGTCTACATCTCCTATTTTAAGGGGATCAGATTGGGCATTTCCCTTTCATATATCCTCTGATGCTTCAAATACTGCAATCGGAGCTGTCTTGCAGCAAGAAGAAAATAATCTCCCTTATGCTATCTATTTCATTAGTGAGAATATGACCCTTGTTGAACTTAATTACACAGTTCTCGAAAAGGAAGTTTTAGCAGTCATTTATGCTATTAATAAATTTCAACATTATATTACTGGTTACCCTACTTTTGTTCATACTGATCACTTGGCCATTAAGTATTTAATAAACAAATCTGTTACAAATGCCCGAGTTACCAAGTGGTTATTATTATTACAAGAATTTGATATTACAAGTGTGGATCAACCAGGTAAAGAAAATGTAGTTGCTGACTTCCTTTCTTGGATAAAACCTGATTATAATACTCTAGTAGATGATTCCTTCCCTGATGAATATTTATTTGCAGTATCTGCTCATTCACCTTGGTATGCAGACATTGCCAATTATTTAGTTGTACGGAAGTTACCATCACATCTATCACATAGAGAGAAAAGAAAGATCATTCAAAAAAGTGCTCGGTACAGCTAGATAAGTGGGTGTATTTTTCAAAAAAGACTTGATCAGGAAATTCAGAGATGCATTAGAGAAGATGAGGTTTATGATATCTTGAAGGCTTGTCATGATGGCCCTTGTGGAGGGCATTTTGCTGATAAGAGAACAACACATAAAATTCTCAGAATGGGGTATTATGGGCCCTCACTTTTCAAGGATGTAAAGAGATATGTCAGGGCCTGTGATAGATGTTATAGAATGGGTCAACCTAATCATAGAGATGAAATGCCACTGAACCCCCAGGTAATACTTGAACCCTTTGAAAGATGGGCTCTAGAATTTATAGGACCCATCAATCCTCCATCCAGTCAAAGAGGTTATATATTGGTTTGTACAGATTATATGACTAAATGAGTGGAAGCTAAGGCACTTATTAGAGCTAACGAAGAATCTATTTTAAACTTTCTATTTGAAGAAATTTTTGTTAGATTTGGAGTGCCTAGAGAACTAATCATAGATGGAGGACCTCCTTTCAATTCTCATGGTTTTAAAGCTACACTTCAAAAATATCATAGTAATCATAAAATGACTACACCTTACCACCCCCAAGCCAATGGTTAGGTGGAAAGTACAAATAAAGTCATAGAATCCATTTTAACAAAAACAATGAAAAAGAATAGAAAGGATTGGTTTCAAAGGCTTCCTGAAGCATTATGGGCTTACAGAAATACCTAGAGGAACACTATAGGTTTTTCACCTTATGAATTGGTCTATGGTAAAAGTGTTGTTTTTCCTGTAGAATTTGAAATTAAAACCTTAAGAATTGCTTTAGCCATTAACCTTGATTTGACTGATGCACAGACAGCTAGGTTGCAGCAGCTTCAGGAATTGGATGAAAAGAAGTTGGATGCCATCCATAAAACAACCATGATTCAATAGAAAAGAACCAGGTGGCATGATAAAACTATCAAGCATAAGCAGTTCCAAAAAGGTAATTGGGCCTTATTGTATGATTCCCGATTTGAAAATTTTCAAGGAAAATTATGAACAAGGTGGTTGGGACCTTATGAGATAGATACTCTTTTTCCCAATGGAACAATCGGGCTCCTAGAAATTGATGATTCTAGAACACCATTGTTAGTGAATGGGTATCAGCTCCATTTGTACTAGCAACCTATTTCTAAAGAGGATTTTAAGGTCACTTGCGTGGTAGATTCACATTATATCTTTCTAGGGGAGCCTGCTGCCCCTCATTGCATTTAATCTTTGCATTATATATTTCCTAGTAGATTAGAATATTTTAACTAATAATCCATGTCAAGGGTTCCCATGTTACAATTTATTATTTTGTAGATCTCAGATTGGGAGGCTAGCTAAAGAGAACAATTGTATTGCAAGCAGGATTAAGTTTCATTGAGGGAAACATTGGCATCCCACTTTAATTAACAACTCATCCCCCACATTACCTTTCAGCAACATTTTCCTATTTTTCTATAGCAACATCCATTTTTCCCATTGTTGAAACACCAATTCTTCCCCATTTTTCCCGTTGCTGAAACACCATTTTTTCCCATTGCTGAAACACCAATTTTTCCCGTTGCTGAAACACCAATTTTTCCCGTTGTTGAAACACCAATTTCTCCATTGTTGAAACACCAATCCTTCTTATCTTTCCCTAAGAACACCAATTCTTCCCATTTTTCCCGTAATTGAAGCATCAATTCCTCTCAAAAGAATTAATACATATCATTGTCAGAATCATTTATCGATCCTTATAATTTTGTTCCTTCACTTGCACCTCCTATATTTATAAAAAACCATTCATATAAATACCCTCAAAACCCTTTTTAATAACTATGGGTGGCCTATTAGCGATGATATTATATTTGAAGCACATCAATCAAAGTTAAAACATGAGGTATGCATTTGTTATGTGTAAATATTAAACTATAGTTAATGATAGATTGTGACATGATTACCAAAATCGCCGTACACTCAGACTTATCATTTTAGCCGGAGTTGGGCGGGGAATACCGAAATTTTGTAATCATTTCACGATACACCAATCACCGTCATTTTTTACCATGATCATGTCTCATCACCCCATCTTTGTCTTATTATGTCTCAACCTCATTTGTAATATTTACTCTGTTTCATTTGTGATAACTCGGCTCTATACTATGCATTTCACTGAAGCCAGTAACTATGGGAGGTAACGCTATTTGAAATGAACCCGGCTCAACAACTCTATTGGAATTGAACCCAGATGTATATCAGATCTTTCAGCAGGCAGGCTGGGTAGATTATTTTCGAAGGCTCCAAGGATTTGATTCTTAGCAAGTTCTTGAGTTCACACGTAATCTAAAGGAAGGTTACTCTACTCTTCGGGGAGTCCGAATTCCAGTAACAGAGGAGGATATAGCGCATGTTTCAGGTTTACCAGCTAGTGGCATTCGATGGTTCAGTCAAAAACACATCATTTTGAATGCATAGTAGGACTTCCTTCTAACTGGAGAGCGGGTCAAGCCTGAAGGCAGGGGTGTTGCGCTTCATTCATTACCACCTCCATGGCCGATTGTTGCACGATTTGTCAAGCACTACCTCACTTGTGAAGGACGTTACTAGGTAGTTTACCAGCACGACTTTGTGTTGTTGAATCATTTAAGACATGGTCGTCTACTAAATATGCCATACTATCTACTTGGATGTCTAAAGAATATGTCACGTTATTCTATGAATTCAAGGTACCCACTCCTTTCCCTCACTCACCATCGCCTTGTTCAGCGTCTAATTTAGAGGGGCTTTGCCTAGCAGAACCCTCCTCCCCTTAACAACCCACCCCAAGAAGCTACTGAAATTCCTCAATTAGTAGTTGAAAATCTCCAGGAAGCTGCTGAAATTCCTCAACTGACAGCTGAAAATTCTCAAGAAACTGCTGAAAATCCTCAAACAACAGCCACAACTCCCCAATTAGATACTGAAAATTCTCAAAAAACCCCTGGAATCCCTTAGAAAATTGAAAATCCTTCTGTGCAACAACTAGGGAGCATCTTCGAATCCCCAGAAATTCCACCACCCGCGACAGTCAATCCAATTGACCCCTCGACTGCATCGACCCCACCCCATAATTTAGCTAAATCATCCACTCCCATTGTCCATATTCTCGGTGATGATTCAGATGATAATAGCCCCATTGCCAAGCTAAAAATAAAAAGGAAAGAAAATGTTGTACCCCTACCAAAATGACGAACAAGGGCCTCAGCTAAGGAAGCTACTACTACTAATGACCCTCCTCCCTTAAAGAAAACTGCTCATAAAAGAAAAACCACTATTCTTCCTGCCTTTTTACCTCAAAGACAAATGAGGACATCTTCTGAAGCAGCAATTGAGACCACCACCCCAAATTCTCCACCTATTATCCTAAAACCCCATACCCCATCGCAGTCCCAAGGCCTTGAACCTTTACCTCCCTCACCTTCGAGTACCGAAATGCAGAATCCTCAGGATTCTGTGACATTATTCCTTTCAAAAGATGCAGCTATCACACAAGGACCAGTTGCTCACCCATCAAAGGTAGATACCCAAGAAGATGTACGGCATGTAGCTTCCCCACAAGAACCAGCTACTAATTTAGCAGGTGTTACACAAGAACCACCTGCTAATGAACAGAAAATAGACGACCTAGATGTAGCTGCCCCACAAGAACCAGCTACTGACTTAGCAGGTGTTACACAATAACCACCTGCTAATGAACAGAAAATAGACGACCTAGATGTAGCTGCCCCACAAGAACCAGCTATTGACTTAGTAGGTGTTACACAATAACCACCTTCTAAGGAATAGGAAATAGACGACCTAGATGTAACTACCCCACAAGAACCAACTATTGATTCAGCAAGTGCTACACAAGAACCACCTGCTGATGATCATGAAATAGACAGCCGGGATATTGCACAGACTGTAGTTGTTACATAAGAACCAGCTACTCAGTCAATAGCTACTACACAAGATATGAAGAATTTAGATGCTCAGGATGATATAGCTGTTATAGAATCAGCTGATGATTTAGCAGATGTCACACAACAACCAACTGCTAAGGTTGTAGATAATGAATCTACTACGGAAAAACAACCCTTTCACCCACTGGAATCAGCTACAGAGGCTACAACTACTATAGAAGGGCCTGTCACCTTGGCTTCCCTTCTACAAGAAAACAAGTTTTCGAAATTAGAACTTGAATCTTATAAACGAGAATTAATAGCGGCAAGGGAAGCATATGAAAGAGAACTTAATTTGTATACTTTAGCTCATGCAGCATCTGCAGCCAAGAAAAGTGTAGAAAAAGATCAATATAATGAATACATGTGCAGCCAATGTGGTAATCTTTACCATCAAGTTTGTTATAAGATAGTCGAAGTCCCATTGCCTGGAGTCACTCCTACATCTACTCCTATTATAATTAAAAAGGAACGCCTTGATTTTACACAAGAACCAACAAGGCCTTCAAATATTGTTGAAAAAGAAGTGAAACCACAAGTATCTCGGCCTACTATGGGTCTTAAAGATGAAAGTCCTATACCACGGCCTACAAAGACTGCCTTTACTCAGACTGAACCTGGGCCTTCAAAGAATGTCTTCACTCAGACCTCAAGCACTGAAGAACAGATGGATATATGGAAGAAGGTTAGGTCACAAGAAAAGATATTGCAGGAAAACAAATTATCATGGCAGAATCATATATATGCAAATTGGGAAGTGTTGGAACAGTCTTGTGTGCAACACAAGGAAAATAAAAAGTTAAAAACCAGACTATCTCTCATCTTTGATCTGGTTCAAAGACTGTTGGTCACTAGGAAACCATCCTTTAATTATTTAGTGTTTCTAGCAAAACGCTTAGCGTTCTTCCAAGTAGAATAATCAGAGATGGACAACCTCATGAGGTGTCTACACCTCAACAGTTTACTAAAACCTTCACAGAGGCATCATTCAGTGAACAGAATTTACTATGTGAACTCTACCTCCATAATGAAGCCATTCCTAAGGATAGAAAGCTTAATCTGATCCCTCTAGTTGGTGACATTCATAATAGAGCCTTTGTATCTTTCCTGGCCAATCAGCTTACATGGCAAAACGCCTTCCTCTCAGCAACGCACAATGAAGATAATCGCCTTTTCTGGGTTTGATTTGAGCCACACAATGTTGTTGTTCTCCTGTTGAACATCGTCGGTTTTGAAAGGAACTAGGAATGACTGAGCATATTAGAGAATTACAGGTGGTAGTCTTAAAGGGTTGCCAACATTATGTCAAAACTAAGGGAACCCTTACCTTATAGGTAAACAACCTATTTTTGGAACTTTGCCCTAAGGTGAGAAAGGAATATCATCCCTTTAACTCTCTTAATCTTCAAACAACAATTTCACGACTACCTAACTATGTTAAATGCATTTAACAGTGTGCCGAAAAATGGTTGGGTTATCATTTTCACTTCCCTCTTCTATGGCTACCGGTACAACAATACAAGGCTTACTTCAGGTTGTCCCGGAAGGAGGAGCTTGCAACATGGCATAGATTACAGAATGTCTATGGTTTTAGAAACTCAGTTGATAGCACCTTCTATACTTACTGTATAAGTAATTTTCACTGTACATCCCAGTACTCTGACTCCGACTCAGCGTAAAAAGTTGCATGAGGATATGCAACCCTTTCAGTTGGGGGCAATGTTAGGACCTCAAATTGTCCCTTTTTGACTGCACATTTTGCTATGATGTCATCCTTTTCAACCTATATTTAAAGTCCTTGTTATTGTTTTAACCCAATTATTCCAAAGGTACACAATGTTTCTTCTCATCACTATAAGTTTAATTATTTTACATATAATTACGCTATCTTCATAGTTAATCATGGAATTGTTAGTTGTTGAACAGTTAAAGAATGATGTGCAGTCCACGTTGCTGAAATTGCCTGGAGTTTGCAAGACTATTTTTGCAGTTGATGAAACATGAAGATCGACACGCAAATCCCGTGGCTGAAATAGTTGTGATTTGCATTCTAGATTTGATAACAATAGAGGAAGACCACCAGAGCTACTACATTGGATGTAACGATCATGATCCAAAGACAACATTACTGTAACAACATCTTGTTGTTGGGAAACTAATTTCCCTATTTTTTTATATTGGGTTAAAATAGAATTTACAATTTAATTTATTGTAATATATGTCTCCTCTTTAGAAAGAGGAGACATCTACATTAGAAGGGGATGAACAGACTGCGGGAATGGCTTAGTGGAAGGAACAGGACTGGAATCCTTTTTGTAACATGATATATTGATGGATGAACAAAAGTTTCGATCTGAAAATCTTATTCTAGTTCTTGTCTCCTGGGGAATCTTGTGAGAAGGACAGGGCCCACCTTCATCATAAGATTCACCCATTATATTACTGTAGTGTGTTAAGTGTGTCTTTTATCCATGCTTTGTTAACAGTACTGTTACTAAATATTGTTTATACATCGTTTGTTGAAACTCTGTTTTCTCTCCAATTGATTGCTGTATCTGTAGTCAATTTATGAGTGTTTCATTGGTGGTTGAGTTTACAAAGTGAGTTGGCAAGCTCAATAATCAGAAACAGGTGCTGAAGATTCTCGCTCTGGGAATAGGGTCCTGGTCTCTATTACAACCTAGCCCCTACTTTCCTTTGCAGATTGATTCTCTTCATTAGATTACTCTTTGAATGAATTTAAGAATTCCTTGGTAGCTGTTTGCAATAGAGTATTTTTGTTGTAACACAGAGTGGAGTTTCAGTTTGTTTGAGCAAGGTGTGATTAGTTTCTACTACAAATTTGATTGCTTTTAAGATTGAGTACATATAGTACGTATTTTCCTTTGAAATAACCAGACTTCCCTGGGTTGACAATTTATGTAGCACTTGGTTGTTTAAAATTAATAAGCAATTAAAATGACCAACAGACTAGAGAGCCAAAGTCGCTTCCTTTCCAACTCTATGCCTGTGACCAGGGATGAAAATGTCCCGATCTATGCCAGCAACTGGGGTCCAGAAAACCCAAACTCAGAGCAAACATTTCACCTGTGATTTCAAACCCTATGTGAACCTCTTCTGACATATCTATGCAAGCCAAGGAAAAATATAAGAATAGAAAGATGATGATTCGTTGAAATGAAATTGAGGTCGCTTCCTTTTATAGGCTTTCCTGAGGGTTAACTTGGGGTTAATATTGACCCAAGAAATTACCCATGTTGTTAGGGCCAACCCATTCCATAATGTATTAATGAATAAAATAATTGAAACCTTAATATCCATTTAACCAAATTAGGTGATATTTAGGTTGATTTTGGTCCTCTCAAGAAGGGAAATTTAATGTAGGAATCATCTTGGTCCTTTGAGTTGTCCAAGATGGAATTTTTACTATAGTTACAAAAGTTAATGCTCCCTCTCAACTAGGGAGAATTCCACTTGTCAATATATGTCCATCACACAATATTCCATTCTGGAATCTTTGAGTGTCATTACATATCTTCATGGATCATCTATATCATGTAGTCTTTTAATGCCACATACATCTCAAGTGTCTCATTATCACAAATCAGAATTGTACATCTTGATCTATCCTTTGCTTATTCCTTCTTCTCTTTTAATTGTTCCTTCTCGTATGTTGAACATTCTCGGATCTAGAAGAAGAATAACGGATACCGGAGGGGAGCTCAAGCTACAACCCTCTATCCATAAAGTTTCTATCTGGAATTTCTGTCAGGGGGATGCTATCTAGAATGTTTTCATTAGAGAGAATATCATCAGGGAGAACATTTCAACTTGGAATCACATCAGGGATAAACAAATTCCACCCATATCAAGAAATAGTATACCTCATCAAATAGGGGAGTAAATTATCGACCTTAGAATTTCACCGGGATTTATACCCTCAACCTGTAATCATATCGGGTCATCTCAACCCATGCTATTTCCTATTGATCTTCCCATCAATGACCCAAAATAATTATGTCGTAGAACACCTGCATTATAATATCCTTGGGTTGTACACCCCCAACTACACTCTCAATTGATTGGCCAGATGAGGAGTGGTACTCCCAACAAGCTTGACTTATGGGTATGGTCCCAAATCGGGTATAATCTACAAAGACCAAGATAGTGTGAGCTACAACTCCAACCTTATGGGTAACAAATAGGGGTAACTCATTGTGGTTCGAAGATAGATAGGGTAACACCTTATTGTCTGGAGTTACCTCAGCCCCAGGAGCCCTCCATCTTCATTCCTCACACTAGGAGCTCAAACAGGGTAAGAAGAGTTGGCTCAGTGTCCTCGATCAGTGTTGCCCCTCATCCAGGGGATGATGTCTAAAAGCCAAGATGCCTTTGAGAGAATATCTGCGATATTCTTATCTCAAAAGAAATTGTTTCCTGTTCATACATAACAATAAATCAAATATCATGTCAAATCATATATAATCATACAAAAGGATACCATAATCATCCTCCCTCTCAAGGAGGTGCCAACCACAAGCTTGGGATTTTTTCAAACAACTGCATTGTCTTAATATGTGAGAGTATCTTGATACAAACTACATTTATATGTAATCATTTCATATCCAGATCATGCTCAAATAGATCCCTAAGGAGATTTTATATCCTTCCTCACAGCTAGCCATGCTAGTAGCATCATGATAAACCTCGATCATGCTATGGAATTCTCATCCAAGATATCATGGTAGATCACATACTAAAGCAACATCCAAATGTGCTTATCAACAATAATCTCACATATCAGCAATACCTCTATGCAGACACATACTGTTGGGACGAGAAAAAGGTATGATTTCTCTTCATTTAATGCTTCATTTATCATTCATCCTTATAATATAATCTCCATTTATAGAATAAAATGAGGAAAATATTAATCAAAGCTGGAAGAAACTATTTGGTGATAGAATAGGTGACTTTAGTATGAAAAAATGATTCTTTGCTATCTTTGTATGCAAAGACATGGAAACGTTTAGGGGTGAATGTTCGCCCTTTGGCCAAATTAAGGGGTTTTAAATTTTTAGTGGACAAATATTTTGTATCATAGTACATTTTTACAAATCACCTCAAATAGCCCACCTTATTTTAAGGGAGAGGGTAACAAAGGTAAATTTAGCCCTTGAAATTAGGAGTTACAACCTTCCATTCACCCTAATTTT
>APFE030508106.1:47938-70345 GCA_000404065.3 Pinus taeda | reverse complement strand
ATATGATAATGCATGTTTAGAGAAGGATTTCTCTTAATTGTCTTGTTTGTCACTAGAGAGTCTTAGGCTCCTAGGGAGGTTAGTTTTGTTAGCAAAAATAACTCTTTCCGCATGACACTTGTCCAGCACAATGGAAAGCTTTGATTTTTTCTATTGGTACGGTTGACCCTTAGGATTCCATGTTAGCAATATTCGACATGGATAAATGTAAACCTTGCCTTTTCCAATAGCTTGCATTTCAGGTGAATTTTTTTTAGAAAGGTCGAGGTGTACATAGAACTGTCATTAAGGAAAGCACTTTGACCTGTGTCATGTCTACTTCATGTTGGATCACCTTGGGTTCTCCAACCCTCTATTCGCCATCAAATTTTCTTAAAGCCTTTGATGGACATACTTTCATCCCAAAAGGTTACCTTGTCAACTACCACATCACTCTGAGTGGGAAAATGGTAACAGTGGACATTGAAGTTGTGGATTAAAAACTTGACTATAATCTGCTTTTGGGCCATAGTTGGACTTATCCCATGACTTCCATCGTTTCTATGGTTTTCCACATCATCCTATTTCCACTGGATGGAAGAATAGTCATAGTGGACCAATTATCCTTCTGCACCCCAGATTACTCCCCGTTGCCTAGCAGCTCCATACCTTTAGTGGGTGGAATACATTACTCTTACGTTAGTATTGGTACTGGTCTTTTAAGGGTTCTTCCCTAATGGGTTTATTTCATCTCCTATCGCTCGAGGTTCCACAGACAGTTTCTATTGTCTCCACTATTCCTTATGACCCAAACGATCCCTGGATCCTCCCGACCCATTCAAACATTGAATCTTATGGAGAAAAAATGTAATTGTCATGATTCAAATGGCCTATCAATCCATTCAATCTACATCAGATTCTCTACTCACTTTGGTCATGACCAATGATACCATCTCCTCTCCCACAACTTCTCCCTCTAGCGATCTCCTCAATCAAGTCCTACCTTTAGATGAATTTATTCGAGAGATCATGTGTTTAGAGGAGTGACCTTGTGAAAACTCTCACCATCGCATTTTGATATCTGATTTGGATGTGACCCCTATACAAATCATGTCCTTTGAACCACCTGAGGTTGTTCCCTCGAGTTATACAACCGTCCAGACTTTGAATTTGGAAGGGAAAATGAGAAATATTTTAAAGGAAATTCTCATTCATATCTTGGTCAAGACAAACATCATGGAAAATATACATATTGGAACTGATTGAAATCCTGAAGAAATTGCAAACTTCACTTTCCTTTTCAAGGAATTTCATGATGTATTCACTTGGTCTTATGAGGAAATGTTCAACATAGATCCATCCATCGTCGAGCATGAGATTAAGGTTTATGACAATGCCAAGCCTATCCACCAAAGACTTCGACCATTCCACCCCCACAAAACTACAACCATAAAGACAGGTGGAAAATTTATTACGTACTGGTTTCATTTACCCCATTCCTTTGATGGAATGGGTTTCCAATCTGGTTCCTGTAGATAAAAAACAGGGTACCATCTGGGTCTGTGTCAACTAACAGGATTTGAACATTGCGTGTCCAAAAGACAATTATCTGACCCCATTCATTGACCAAATCATTGACGCTTGTGCTAGTTGTGAACCCTTCTCCTTTATGGGTGGTTTCTCAAGCTATAATGAAATTGCCATAAAACCTGCAGATCAGAACAAAACCACCTTCATTTTCCCTCAGGGAATATTTTCATATCGAAAACTCCCATTCAGTCTAAAGAATGTTGGAGAAACCTTTCAATGGGCCATGCACTACACATTCCATGATATCAGACACATTGTTCAATATTACTTGGATGACCTCCCATCCCATTCCAAGAAGCGAGCCCAACACCTAGTTCATCTCCAAGCAATTTTTCTTAGGTGCAGGTTCTATAACATACATTTGAATCCTCACAAATGTGTATTATTTTATGATTCTGGATGCCTACTTGGTTTCATTGTCTCCAAACATGGGATTAGGGTTGATCCAAATAAGGTAAAGGTAACTACTCAATTTCCTGTGCCACAATCCATTTTATAGCGTCAACGTTTGCAAGGGAAGACAACCTTCTTACGATGATTCATCGTGAACTATGCCAATATAACAAAAGGCTTTATGCACCTACTAAAAAAATGAGTACCATAAATGTGGGATGATTAATACCAACGATCATTTGATGCATTGAAAGAGGCATTTATATCTGTCCCACTTCTTAGTTCTCCCAACTATTCACACGACTTTCTCCTACACGTGGTACCCTAACCATCCACCATTGGTATGGTTTTTATTCAAACCCACGATGATCTTAGTGAGCATGTGATCTATTATCTCTCGAAAGGCTTGGCTGAGCCTAAACTCTAATATTCACATGTGCAAAATTTGTCCTTAGCATTTTTCTTTGATGTCAACCACTTTTGACACTATATACTATTGCGACAGACTACCTTCATCGCTTTTGAGAATCCCATGAGACAATTTTTTTCTCTTCAAGTCATTGGAGGAAAATATTCCAAATGGATTGTTACCCTCCAACAATTTGATTTGGTTTTTTCCATTTCCAAAGGGAAAAAATACTTAGTATTCACATAATTATTGTCAGATCTTCCCATAGTCGATCTAAATGAGATAGCACATGAACCTCTCCTATATTAATTTGTCTATATGATCAACTCAACTGACCCTTGGTACAGAAACATTCTTTTCTACCTCAAAGCGCAATGATTCTGCCCTGATCTATCGTCAGACGACCATCATTGCATCTACCACCAAGCTCGGCACTATTTGGTGTTGAACGATAATTTATATCACCATGTCATTTATACAATTCTTCGACATTTCCTCACTCATGAAGAGGCAGAACACGTTTTAAATGACTGCCATGTTGGGGCATGTGGCGGACATATTTCTAACATGGCTACCACCTAGAAAATTCTATGTGCAGGATAATACTGGTCGACCTTGTTTAAAGATTGTATTAAGGTAGTCCAACAGTGTAACCCTTGACAAATATTTACCAAGAAAATGCGTGCACCCCCAACCCCCTACACTTGGCTATCTCTGATGGCCCCTTTTCTGAATGGGGCATCGACTTCATTACATGAAACCCCACTTCCTCTAATGGATATAAATACATTATTGTTGTTGTGGACTAGTTTACAAACTGGGCAGAAGCCATTCCCACTTTCTGGACCGATGGAGTAACCGTGGCGTTATTCTTGTTCAATCAGGTGATCTGTCATTTTAGCATGCCCCACATGATCATTAGAGACCATGGTAATCACTTTCAGAACTACATGATGTCAGACTTAACATCATTGCTGGGTTTGAGGCAAGAACATTCTTCCTCCTACTACCCCTAGGATAAGGGCCAAGTGGAAGCCATCAACGATGTCTTAAAAACCATGATTCGTAGGTTGGTAGGAAATCACAAAACTCACTGGAAACGTATGTTATATCCTACATTGTGGGCATACTGAACCTCAGTCAAAACTTCTACAGACTTTACTCCATTCCAATTGACTTATGGCCTGGAAGTAGTGCTACCTATCGAGTGTCAGATTCCTTCACTAAAACTAGTTGTTGAACTCTTGCTTGACACCACCACTGAAGAAGAGCACTTACTATCCCTCAGTCAACTAGACAAGACTCATCGAGATGCCACAATTGTGCTTGAAGCCCACAAGCATCAAGTCAAAGCCCAATATGACAAAAATTTCAAGCCTCTTTCTTACCAAGGAAGTGATCTTGTTCTACTTTATGATAAAAAAATATGACCTCTTGGGGGAAGGTACACTTCAACCATTGTGGATCGATCCATATGTCATTACCAATTAGGTCCTCTCAAAAGGTGCCTATGAACTTCAGGACTATAACGGAATCCCACTCATAGATCCCCATAATGGGATTTATCTTGAAAAGTATTATGCCTAATATTGTACTGGGCATTTTCTATATAATTTTATGTATTTATAAGTTTTGCTTCTTTTGTTGTGACTAGATTTTTTGGCTTTTTATGATTATTTGTCTCATGCATGTCTCTTATTGCGTAGATGTCTTCATTACCCTTACCATATGTAGGATACACAGATGGTGCCAGTCATCACACACAACTAAGTCATAACTACTTAGTTCGAGGGAGTTTTTCTTGGAACTTTCACCAACAATATTGTTGACTATATGTCTGTAATTGCACTTCTTACTAAAGCATCATATCAGGACATCTCCAATCTAGTGGTCAAGTTAGACTCTCAGCTAGTCGCTATGCAATTGACAAATCATTATCACATTCGCAATCCAATCTTGTTACATCATTATTTAAGGGTACGAGTCTTAGAATGTCAATTTGAGTTTATTGCATATGAACACATTCCTTAAGAATTTAATGCAGTAGCTGACTTGTTAGAAAATTATGTATAGATTGGCATCTATCTCATTCATTATAGGTACATGCATGAAAGTAAAATTTTACACAGTTGAAAATTTAGAAAAAAAATTAAAACAAACACATTTACATCATAAATCGCCAAAATTTGTGTGGTGGTGTGTGTATATACATATATATATATATATATATATATATATATATATATATATATATATATATATATATATATATATATATAATATAATATATATTATATATATATATATAATATATATATAGTCCAATCTTTTTACATCAAAAATTCCAAAAGCTTGCATGTTTGTAAGTACAAAATGGATTTACTAAGCCTCACTATGACGCCTGTTGGCTATACCATACTACTGCTAAGTCTGTTGCTCATGATAACTCAGAATAGGTCTAGCCAACCTCCTAAGAGGAACCAAAAATTGCTTGGACACACCCACCGTGTGTCACTACATATGAGCAGGTATCTCCCTCATGGGAAGAGGCGGCACACCCATGCTCAAACCCTTAAGGTTCCTAGCAACCTTGTGGAATCTCTATGTGTCATCTCCCTCTTCGACGGCTATCGTACCTGCTCCAGCCCTAGGTAGTTGATCACCCTGCCTAGCATGGAGGAAATGCTCGTAGCATGTACTCATGCCACATATGTGTCAATCAAATTAGTACTTGTTCACCCATAAATAAATAAAAAAACTACATAAATTTCAAACGTTAAAAAAATTACTTTTTGTACTCTAATCAAATCCTGTTACGTTTTGGCCAATTGTTGTTCAATTGTTGTTCAATTGACCTCCTGCATCATTTGTTGTTTAGTTGTTTTTTAATTGAGATAGTTGTCTTTCCATTAGGTTTTAGGGTTCATTTCCAAGGTCAAAATCATGATTTCAAATGTAAATAAAGGGCAGCAAAGGTATGAGGATGACCAATAAAAAAAGAGTAATTGTCAATAAGTCATAATGATTGTATAAATATCTTTTGTTGCTGATGTAATTTTCATCTCAAAAACATGTTCTTGAGATGAAAACTGAGTATTTTAGTTTGCTTATATTTTTTGATGTAATTTAAGTCATTATATGTAATAAATGTTCCCCATGTTGCCCAAGGATGTCTCCTTGCCGCAGGAAATGAAACCATTGAAGAAATTAGTTCAATCGAAGCATCATCCACCTGTCAAGAGAAAAAAAGGGTCAGTTGTGTATTACTAACCATAGGTGGGGGAAGTGATGGTGGAGAAAAATTGTCCACAAAGGACGATGACCCATTAGCCCCCAGGGGAATATTGGATGTGGATACTGATGAAGACATGACAAGTATAGGTGCTACCTGAACGGTCAAGGGAGGATTATAAGGAGGTACTACTCCTTCATTAAAAAAGTCCTGAGGCAATATGGTGTCTTAGGAAGTGTTATGTGATTCATTGTTGGACACTAGAGATTGATCTCCTGGAGAGGGAGAATCCAACTCACCAAGGCTTGGAAAGTCCTCCAGAGTCAGTGGAGGAAGACATCATTGTTGTCTAGATAGACGATGACGACCAAATGTAGCCATGGTGACAGATATATTTTATCAAAAAAATTAAAGCAATTATTTTTATTGTCTTAGTGTCAACGATCCAAAACCTAAAAATCAAAAAAGAATCTAAAGGAAATCAACAAGTCATCGGGGAACATAACTTTGTCTCATAACCACCACTCACCGAAGATGAAACCCAGTGTCATAGTGGATAAAAGAGAGATCTAACCAAATTTACAGTTATGATTACTCCCAAGCTTCGCCTGAACGTCAACATGAGGGGCCAAGCACTCTCATGAAGATGAGCACCCTCCTAGTAGACCAAATATGGAGTAGGTTCATCTATTTAGGTATTAAGGAAACTCGCCCCAGACACCTTGTGTTCATCCCTAAAATGTCTGGCCACTAAGGTTACCTCAAATCACAGATGCCACCGGGGGGGACATGGTTGTAGATAGTATGGTGTGTGGAAAGGATACTTGATTCCCCAACTCAGCTTTGATATCCACAAGGGGATCCCTAGTACATAGTGTACCCAGTGGAAATACAATCGAAGGAGGGATACCTTCTCTCACACTCCAATGTTGTTTCACATATAATTCTTTGTAAGGGGATCATTCCCAGATGATATGAGTGCAACAAGATTTTACTCTCATTAATGACACTAGTCTCAGTTTTGGGATCTTGGGTACTTTACTCACCACTTCCTAGCCCAAGATCCTGGCTTAGAAAAGAGAGTTGTTGATTACTTTTATTAAGAGTTGATTTTATGTGAACTTGTATTAGTGTCTCCGAAGGGGGTGTTGACGTGTGGAGTTCAATGAGACTCTAACTCAAACCATGCAAGAAAATGATTAAAATTTTTCATTTGATGAAATAACTTCTTACAGGGAGATATTATACATCATTTCAGCAATATACATCCAAATGCAGTAAACACATGCATGGAATGCAAACGTACAATGCTCTAACAACTAACCCAATATAAATAGAAACACACTCCTAAAACAGAAAGTTAAATTGTTTTCATTTTCCTTTTCTGAAAATAAAATTCAATTAAGCTATTCTCTAAAAAGAAAAATGATCATGCAAGTAGCCAACCAAGAAAGGTTCATAGTTGCATATCTAAAGGCTATTCCATAGGAAACCTATCAACCTAAGAATCCATAGAATTGGTTGGATGTCAATATATTGGTTTAGTAATGCTCCTCAGAAGGACAAGAAAATAATTATTAGCAAGACTAATGCTTTGTTCTAGACACTAGGGAGTGTTATAGTGCATTGGATTGCACAAGTGTGTTACATATAAACAAAAGGTCCAGTCAGAGTCTGATCAGAAGAGGTGAGCAGAAAGAGAGGTCGAGAAGATAACAGGGTGATCAAAATATGAATCCAAAAGAGCGGGAAGGCTTGTAGAGAAAGAGAGATCTAGGAACAAGGAGAGTAAATCTAGGAACTAAGACTGTTACCCAGCGGAGTCATCAATTCTGTTGTAGGGAATAATTCGTAGGTGGTTGTAGATAGAAAAACCCTCTCGAGTCTCCGAAGACCCAGGGCAGATGGAATTAAGTGACTGCAATTGTTCAAAGATACATGCATATATTCATGTTACTCTTATAAGTAACACAGTAAAAGAGAAGAGTTACCTCTCTATCTCTAGTGTAGCTTTCCCAGAGATCTCAGTGTGGTAAAGGGAGGATTGCTTCACCTACTCCTAAAGGAGAACCTACACATAGATGAAACTAGAAGTAAACTTCAAAACCTATACATCTTGACAATTAAAATCATTTAACATATAGGAAAATATGAAGCTAGTATGCATGTAAGAGAATCATCAATCTCGAGTTCACATCAAAATATACAGAAAAGTGTTTTCAATATCATCAAGTAGACAAACAAGAGAAGATCTATATTATTATATGAGAGAAGAATGATTATAGCCATGGTTTCTTAATCAAGTCTTCCCTTAGCTCCTTAGCTCCTTTCCCTCTCTCTCTCTCTCAACTCTTCGACAACATAACAATATTGATCTCAAAAATTATGATCCTTGTTACAATGGCCAAGCCCCTAATTTATAGATGAGGAAAGGCTCTCTCCTTGCCAATTATTTCATGAGTTCCAATGAGGTAAATTCTTATATGTTGTCACACTTTATTGCTCTTTCCCTTCCCTTGAAGCTCTGTTAGGATTAGGGATGTCCTTAGTTAGGACTCAGGTGGATGTTTCCCACTTTTCGAGCTGACATTTGAGTGAAAAGAGGAGTTTCAGTCAGTCAACTTGCACTTTGACCTCCAAAATATCATAAATATATAGTAACCCTTCCCTTTAGAAAAGCAGATCATTAACCTAGGGACTAATGCCATATGCTAAGTCATGAGGAGTGTTATAACTCCTTTTGTCTATTTCCATGGTGTGTTACCCTAGAAAATGGGCCTGCAACTTAGTGTTTTCTTCCACCCAAGTGTCCTTCTCATCTGAGCTGATGAGGAGGTAATTTTTTGTATAACAATCTTATCCACTCAAGTGTATAAAAGAGGATCTAGGTCAAGGAAATAAGAATACATTCAGAGAAAATTTATGCTGACATTTTTATGCAGCCAAAAGGAGTATTGAGAGAGAGAGAGAGAGAGAGAGAGAGAGAGAGAGAGAAGGCCCCATCCATTGGTAGAGGTTGAGTTTCTCCCCTAATTGTAGCCTTTTATACAATGAAGTGAAGTTACCGTAGGTTCCATGAGCACTGGAATTATTTATTGTCTTTCCATTGGGTTTAATTTCTAAGATGACTTTTTTTATTTACTTCATATCAGTAATTTTATGTTTTTATTATCTTATGAATTATGGATCTAACATGGTTTTTATATTAACTATCTGCATGTTGCATGTTACCATCTAACAGGGTTATTTCATATTTTTTGTACATGATTGAGGGAAATAATCAGTAACAAAGTTAGGTGGGTATTCCCATGAATCTATGGAAATGACATTATCATCCACCATTCCTTCTACTTTTATGGTAGACCTATTAGCCAACTAAAAGACAGTGGGGGTTGGTCATAAACCTAGTAATTTGAGCTTCTCTATGGTCTCTTTTGTCAAACATTTATGGTTTCCCCTAAATGTATTAGGTTATTAGCTATGGGGATATTATTAATGTTAATGATAATGACGGGGCTTCCAATATCTCCATAATTTTCCATAGACACTTTCCTTGACCTTAAATCTGCTAATTTCCCAATCACATGAACTTTCTTGGGATCCTTATTTTTCCTTATTGATTTTTTTCAAAAAAATATTCCAATTTTCTTTTGCATAAATAGGGACATCCTTATTGGCTTGAAATAGTGGAATATTTACACATACATTTCTTAATTGTCCCAAAAAAGGAAACTCAGGTTGCATGGAGGGGTTTTCAATACAAAACATTTCTAGAAAAGGAGTAGAGTCTAGCTCAACTTTATGAGATTTTTTTGTCAAATTATCCTAATATTTTGAGGAATGTAGTTCTAGTTCTAGAGAAGTATCCTCATCGTCTTTATATTAGATGATAGGAGAGGTTTGATTGCAAATCACCTTCCCAAAACATAGATGGATATCTTTGTAGCCTAGATGTAAGTCTATATGATTGAGGGTGCCATGGTTTCGTTTGAGCCACAAAACAAATATGTTCAATTACCTCATTAGCTTCTTGAAAAAATTCCTTAATTCCTTGTAGAGAAGGAAAAACCTAAGTAGAATGTGTTTGTTCACAAATATTACATGTCTCAACATTTTTCAAAGGAAATTATCAAAGATGATGTTTCTTTAGACATTTGGAGAAAAATATTGTCAATGCTAACTCAACCTCCTCCTCCTTGTTTTTAGATTGCAAGGTATCTAATTGGGAGCTAAGTGTGTTGAGGATATCAATTTGGAAGTTATCTAATAGGTTCCCCGACTCAACTTTACTCACCCTGCCCCACTTGACCTATTAATCCTAGATACCACATCCTAAGAACTCTTTCCATATTTCAAGGTCCCTCTAGAAAATTGCTTACACATGTCATAAATCTCCTCATATGACAATAGAAAAACATATTCTACTCCCATAATGTCTAACTTTTCAAGGAAATCCTCTTGTATAACTTTAAGAAAAAGGATATGTGATGGTTCTAGGTCTAGAGTATTTTGTTTTGTTCTTTGAAGACTATATTGAAACCTCTCCACATAATTTTCCATAATTTCATCATCTACATAGTTTTTCTCTTTAATATCCTAGAACTTACTGTAGTCCTGATATTTCTTCATATCATCCCAAGTGTGGATTGATTTTCCCCCAAGTCCCATAAACCAACAGAGTTTTTCATCCATCAAAGTTGCAGGAATTTTTTTTAATTTCTGAGCATCCATAGAATTATCATAGCTATGTAAAATGACATCAAACTAAAACATAAAAGTGTTTGGGTCCTCCTTAGACAAGCTATGAAAATTTAGAGGGAAAAGAGAGGAATTTTATTCATTTGGACCATTGCATTGGGATCTTGGATGGAAAATTCAAAAGTAATAGGTCCTTGTTGTCTATGTCCATTTATTTATTCACCCCCATCTTTTCTTTTCTTGGAGTTTCAAGGTTCTGAATTTTATTAGACCCTTCCAAAATTTCTAGTTTCTTGTCCAATGTAATTTCTTCCCTCCTTAATGTTTCTCCCTTCAGTGGCTACCCCACTATACTATTTCAAGCTAAAGTGACCTTTAAAGGACAACCATTTTCATTTTCCATAATGTTAATTCGGGTGGCTCCTACCGCATCACATGTCTAGGTCTTAGCGATTTTATTATTTTCTTTCTATCTTTTGTGTTCTAGTGAAGCTATCATGCTCTAAATGGAAGAGATTCAGGATGTAGGTTACTGAAAGGGGATGATTTAAAATTTCCCTTTGGTCACTTCTACTCCTCATATCATTCCAATTTGACCTAAAGTAGGTAACCTAATAGTCTTTAGTACCTCCCTAGAAATGATGTAAAAAATGATGGTGTGAATAATTCATCCCTATATAAGGTCTAAGTATTAGAATTCAATTTTCGTTTAATTTGTCAACCTAGGTTCTACTGACTTGTGAGGATCTTGGTGTTGTATGCCCAAACATCAAGGTTCCTACCCCTTCTACATGTAGAAAACTGGAGTTAAGGGAAACCTATTGGTGATACGAAACCTAGGTCCTATTAGGGCCTAAATCAATACTTTTGTCCAAATATGTGGCACCTCATGTATTGAGATCATAGCTCAATACTTAGCTCAGTGTCGTTGTTCCTACTAAGGTTAAGAAATTTTGGAGGGATATAGTTTCATAGAAACTTCCACTGATTGTGTAGCAATTTTATTTCGCAACATAGCTACGAAATCATCACCTTACACACTAAAAATAAGAACATTTCCAAAATAAATGTGTTGGAAACAATGATAATACTAAGAGGGGGTAGAATCAGTATTATGGATAATTTTAAACTTTTATGCCAAATTTATTTTCCTATTAAAATGTGGCAACCATCCATATAATTAACAGCAACATGAAATCAACATACAAGCATACACACTATGAGCGTCATACACACGAGACACAAGGTTTTACGTGGAAACCATTTCAGGAAAAAACAACCAAAGCTTGTTGTTGTTATTGATTCAAAATAAGACCACCTACTACATCAATCTATTTTGTGAGAACCCACTCACAAGAAGCACCAACTCCCTTTGATTATTTGCTAGCACCCACTAGCAGGAACCAACAACTCCCTCTTTTTGTAGATCCCTATCGACCTTACCAAAAGCACCATGTGAAGCACCAAATTCATGGATTTTTTGCAAGCACCAATTTATAGGAGGCACCAACCCCCAGTCCTTCTCAAGTACCAGCTAGAGATGGAAGCACCAACTTCTTGTATGTAGGCTCCAACGTACACTCAAATAGGAACTAAATGTTCTCTGTAATTGGCAGCCACTCTGCCTAATCTAATTTATGTTATGTGCTCACTTTTCTCACTCTGGTTACTCTACAACAACACATCGATGTTCTCAACAACAATCACTCATCATAACTCCTCAAAAAACTCTTATTTTATTGACCCTCTACATGATCTATAATAAAACATTGTTTCAATCACAACAATCACCATCTCAATCAGGACATGGAGTCCACTATGCTCCCTTCTCTTAAACTACATAAAATTAGCTCTCAACCTTACACACCATAGTGTTGGTTCACTCAACTTTCTTTACACAACACAGACACCTTCGACCTTAACCTCACAATAGTGCAACTTCTCTCGGGGTCTGTTACCTCTAGGTAGGCACTCTTGGCCTTTCTCTGTAGAACTAACTCTCTCAACCTTGCACAATGGTTGCACACACCTAGAGATTTTCCACTTATCTCACTAGTAACAATACTTTACCCACACAAATTTCTCATTTGAGCACCAGGGTTTTGTTCCTCTACTTCCCACTAATTTATGTTTCCACTCCTATCCTGTAATCACACTTCCCAAGTGTACTTCAGCATGGATTTTCCATTCAGTTGTTGCGTATGAATTAGTCTCTACAATGCATTCAACATGATAATGGCCACTTGATTGTCTTCTCCATATTAAGAATTAATTCGTAGTCCATCTCCACACTCCAACCAGGCATAGTCTTCTCTCTAAACAACTTTTCCTATCACTGAGTCTTTCCATGCTTAATCATGGATTCACATAGCTTGATTGTACTTCACGATGGATTCATTATGGACCACTTTCCTCACTACCCTGTCTCGGAGTTTCCTGTAGATCTGACTCCATGAACGAACTCCCTTCATATGCATTTTTTCTTCATTAGCCAACCTATTCATCTATCTAACTCACTGAGACATGCATAGGAGCACAGAGATGACTTATCTCACCTCAAGGAAAACCCAACACTCTTCCCTCAAGATCATGGTCTGTGCTGCCTTGACCTAATGATCTTTGACAATTTCCATTAATCTCAAGACTAACTCCTCTACTTCTGCATTCAATCTTGCACCTGCCAACCCATATGCCTTTAACTCTCTGTATTGTCCTATCAAACAAAATCCACATTGTTACTCCATAGTCCTTTGGCGCTTAGCTCTCTTGGCATTTTATTTCACATATGACCATGCTAGTGCTCATTTCCTTAATGCCATATCAGAGCCCCCTTTGTATCATAACTTCTACAAAGTTATGATTTCACCTTGGCTCCTTCTACTTAGCCCTCACAATATTTATTATCATAGGACCGAGAGCTATGACCTATCGCTTAGACTTAAGGTGCTAAGGTGCTTTGTTCCTTCTAGGTTCAATATTCCTTTGCAATCACTCTACACACCTGGCTCTATGGATTTATATACCTAAGACCCTACCAAAAATTGGAAGCCCCCTTTATCAGAACTTCTCCAAACTCCAACAGATCTAGAGTTACGATATCTAATCCTCTGATTGTCGAGCTCCGATATGATGTCATCACTTCGACATGGTGACTCCTTAGAGGTGACACATATCACTTAGTTCTGGCCCATTAGACTACCCAATACGGTTAAATATTCTTGCCACATGTCCTGTTGTATTTCCACGGCATGCTGATGTCAATTGCCATTGTAGCTTATCAGAGACAGTCATATGTTGCCATGTGTCCTGCTAGAGGAGAGTGAAGAGGGCTCGCCAACCTTTGGTTTTTCCCCAAAATCCTTTGTTAATACTCTTTTGGCATTCTTTGGTGCTTATACAGGTTTATTGACACTTAACATTATCTTAACTTTTAAAGTATCCTCTCTTTAAGAAGTTATAATACTCTGAAACCTGATATGTCGATGTTCCAATGTACCGATATCTATGGTTGCAATATCCTCCATCCTCCGATACAACCTACTCCGAAGTTCTAATATCAGGTCCCAATGTGCACAGACCTTTGATATACCGATGCACCAATATGTTGGCCCCTTTTATTCTGATTCATTGATCAGATGACCTCCAACATTTCGATCTTTCATCCTCCTTAAGGCATGAAGTCCCTTAACTTCAGAAGATCATATCTTTTGTTCCAGGAGCCCATTTTTGGACTTCCACACACCATTGGAAATTTTTTTCATAGAAATTTTCAATGAAAATCATATGATGTAGGCTTTAAGCCCATATACGGTGTTGGGCGCAAGATCCCCCAAGGGTAGTTTTGGGGCTCAAAGCCCAAATTTTGGTCTAATTTTGTAATTCCAATGTAAAGACTCCGCATTTTGTGAGCTTGGAGCGTATAGTTGTTAAAGAGTCATAGGGTTGTCCGCCCTTATTTTGATAATGTAATGTTGACTGTAGAAGATCTACCCATGCTCCGCGGACCATGGAATTGTATAAATACAACTAAGCTCTAAGTAGTTTAAAAAAACAACACAACAACATGAACAAGATATGATGTATGAGAGATAGCTTTAAGTAAAAGTCTAAGTTTTGGGTCGTAGCGTAGGAAGAGGCTCTGCAGCTGAGTGCATAGAGGCCTAGTAGTCTGCAACTGAGTGCGTACCCCTGCAGTTGAGTGCGCAGGGTGAGTCGAGTCTATAATCATCTGGAAGTATTAATAAAGAGAATTTTTTATCATTTTTGCATCTTTATTTCGTGTTTATGCATCTGTTATATTGGGTATGAATTTCACTTCTAATGATTATATGATGCGCGAATGTGTATAACTATATTGGTTAAGTGAACATAAGTAAGAATATTTGTTTACACGAAGAAAATTAAGATCTGTCAATAAGATAAGTAATATACTTAGTCTAGTTTGGGAAATAGCACAATTCGCTGCCCTAGCAGCGTGAAAGGACTTCAGCCCCTGGTTATGGCTGTGCGGAAGCCAATTGTAACAAATCGCAAAGGTACTGAAGGGTGGAATAGAGCACGAAGCGAGTTGTGCGAAGACAGGTATAGTTGGAATAAACCAACATTACAAACATCTCAAGGGTGTAGAAACTTGGTTCCAACATCCCCCCATACTGCGTCGAGTGAGACTTTAGTCTGTGTTACGCAAGCTGATGCTGAAAGGGCCAGTAGTGTAGGGATTTGGTTGGCTAAATAACACTGAACCTGGGTCAGGCCCCCATAAGCCAACAAATGGTTCCATTGCTGGGACCGGAACCTAAATAAGAGATATGTGATGTTGTATCATTAGAATCCAACTAAGAAATATATCGAAGGCTAGTTGGACAGAAGGATTCCCGAGTTCGCGGCACAAGAAAAGAGAAACCCACAACTGTCAAAATAATAGTGGTTAGAGAGCTACCTGCATATGGAGATCCACAAAATCCTTTTTCGTGTCCTTCCCTATTGAGCTATACGAATGGATTGTGAAGATAGAAGATAGCCAAGAAAGGTGGAAACTTAAAGGTCCTATTGAGAGGACCCCGTATCTAGTGTAAAGGTTGGAAGCATTGGAGCATAAGATCACTCATGCCATCGATCATTGGGTCGATCGCATTATAGGAGGATTTGTTACTAAATTTGTGGTTGACACCTCAGTTAGCTATAGCAAGGTAGAATGATGCTTTCTCAAAGGACCACGAGGTATGTACATAAAATATTTGAATACGTGGATTAAAATGTTGTTGTGAAAAAAGTAGGTTATGTAGTTACCTTGATGTTTGGGACTACGCGAAGTGAAAAGGTTTAAAAGAACGAAGGAAATAAGGGTCCAGAGAATAGCCCCTTAATTTCACCTCCATGAAGGGACAAGGAAGAGCTCGCGAAGATCTCTCCGCAAAGTGTTATTCATCTAATAAGACAAAGAATTCCACGAATAACACCCCCACCCACACCACCACCGGCTTCACCGTCATCACCTCCATCTTCACCTGTACCAGCTCCACCACCACCATGATTCAGTATGGTAGACACAGTGAAGTTTCATGTGTTCAAAGGTTTCGGAAATGAGGATCTGGACCAATTCTGGTTCATTGTAACGGCTATATGGGAAGTGCAAGGTGTTACAGATGACCATATAAAGAAAGCAACAATGATTAGCGCCCTGTAGGATCATGCGCTGACCTGGTATATTAATTACTCCAACGATAACCCGAATGTGAGAGTCGTAGATATCTAAACATCCCTAAATAGAGAATTTAACAGGCCTAAGTCTGAAGCGCAGTCAATTGTGGGATTTAAAGAGATAAAGATGCTACCAACCAAGACTCCTTGGTAACTAAATCAGAGGTTGAAATGTATGATCCATGAAGCCAATATAAATCTGACAGATGGATGACATCGTGAGTGGTTTGTAGCTTCGCTACTACCACACTTAAGGAGTGCACTGTCACAGCAGAAGATAACGACTTAAGAAGAGACATTAGGGATTTCCATGAGACTACATGAGACCCCGATGCAAGATCCTAACCTAGGAGTTCAGCAGATCCACGTGCAACTGAAGAATCTGTGCCTTGAGATGCAGAATTTGAAATAGGACAGGATGATTGGACCAGAAGTGCACGAAGAAGTGTGGTACATGAAATGCAAGATTAAGGGTCATGACAAAGACCACTACGAGGTCTTTACAAATTACCTTGCAGGAGGAGGACCGATGCCTTTAAGGCCGGAAGCTCAAGCAGGACCTAGCTGTAGTGCCTGCTCTGTGGTGTGTGATCTGTCAAATAGCCAGAAAACATGCCATGGATAACTGCCACTTGTTACAGAAGTATACACAAACTTCGCAACAGTTTTTCTGCAGCTTTTGTAAGTCAGTGGAACATGACGAGCATACTTGCAGGAGCTATGAATTAATGATGGATAGAACGCCCGCCTATAGGGTTCAGGCTAAAACATGGCCCCTTGACTAGAATGCAGGAATGGCGTGGACAGGATTTTAAGGGCATGGATGAGGTTGAGGTGGAGAAGGACCTGGTAGAGGTTGCAAACAGTTGATTTGCTACAATTACGGAGGGCCAGGACACGATGCTCACAATTACATTAATCCAATGCACCCGTCATGAAAGTATTGCGTGCTTTTTGATCATGAGATAGAAGATTTTCCTACGTTGATAGCTAGGATACACGACAATGGAGGGCTACCGCCTCCCTCGACTCAGAAAAGATGATGAGGTCTAAGCCATGTGAGGAAGATCTGAACATAAAAATTGTGCTCTGAAGTGGAATCGCGATGGGAGATGACAAAGGGAAACAACCAGAAGACAATACTTGGGTTCGCAAAGCCTTGGTGAAAGAAGTTGAGTTTGATTTGGAGCATGCTTGGGAAACCTTCATGGAAGCTAAGAAGAGCTTCATTGAGGCCTCCACGTCAGGAAGCAAAGATAAGCTTGAGCAGGAGATGGATCCCTCCATGCTCACAACTTTCCTTGAAACCTGTATGAAGTTACTTCACGATAGTAAGGCTGTGAAAGGTTTATAGGAACTCATCAACAAATGTGCTGGGATCACGCCAAGAGAACCACATGTAGTCTAGAAGATCGGAAAACATAAAACAAGGACAAGATGAGAAATGAGACTTACTGCGCAGATCAAAGAATACAAAATGGATCAAGTCATTCTGGATTTGGGATCAGATACGAATGTTTTACCGAAATAGACATGGAAGAGAATGGGGATACCTATGCTGCAATGGTCTCCAATTCAGCTGAGAATGGAAAATCAGTAGAAAATAATACCCATGGGGCGGTTGTAGGGAGTAACGTAGATATTGAAGGAGCAAGCATGCTGGCAGATTTTGAAGTAATAGAGATTGTTGATGACAACAATCCCTACCCCGCGCTCCTGGGAATTGACTAGGCCACTGATATGAATGAGGTAATTAATATGAAGAAGTGAAAAATGATCTTTGAGAAGAAGTCACTGTGCGTAATTATACCCCTGGACCTTGCTGAAGGATCACGTTATACAGAGCTGGTCCGTGATTATGAGAGTGATGATGATCTGGACTGCATCTACAAGATAATAGCGTGAGACCAAGACTGGGTGAATACCACCATGGATGGGTGGATTACATGGGAGCATGAGAGCTCTTGCACTTTGGATTCCGACGAAGAGATAGAATGCTAGCAGAATCGGTCACATAAAGTAACTACACTGAATTGTACTATGATGACCAGGTCGTTGCACTGCGTGTTGATAGAAGAAAGAAATCTGCCTACTTATGATGATCTAAATGAGGTAGATACCTTCTTGGATGCACTTGAAAGGGAGGTGCCAGAAAGGCAACACTTCCAGGCCTTGGATTGGGTACAACGCGCTACACCTACAAGATGGTGGGGTATACATAAAGGGAGTTTTGATGATTGGCACGAATGTAGGAGAATGATGAGAGTATGATTTAGGAAGCCTAAGATGCGACTGACAGAAAAGTATGATGGATAGGATGAACCGGCATGCATCTGGCCAAGTGGATGCCAGACTATGGAGAAGAGCCCCAACATGCGCAAAGGCACATGTACTCCGCGCTAAAATACCTGGTCAATAAGCATGTGTTGGGGGGGCGAATTTGTAGATGGCTCTTAATATTGGGAGGACATTATGCAAGAAGAGAAATTGCGTAGAAGATTCTACCTGTAGGTTGTGGTGGCCAACCCTTCATTAGGATTCAAAAGCATATTGCAAAGCATGCGACGTATGTCAGGGAATAGGTAGACCATCGTGGAGGGACGAGATGCCTTTGAATCCACAAATGACATTGCAACCTTTCGAAAACTTGGCAATAGATTTTGTAGGACCTATCAAACCTGAAGGAATGACAGGCACGAGGTATATTATCAATGCAATGGAGTATCTAACTCGTTGGGTAGAAGCGCAGCCGGTGAAATATTGCATGGGCTCCACTGCCGTGAAGTTGGCGAAGTAGCAGAAAAAAACAGACAAAGAGAGCAAAGGATAGAAATCACCTTCGCTCGAATTGGAGATAGACACAAAACAAGGTGGCGTTGACCCACAACCGATGTCCACCCAACTCAAACATCCATGACCATGAGATCAGGTAGGGCCACAGAAGAAAACAAAGGCCTCGGAGACATCTTTCAACCCTATCACCCTCACTGAAGGGGACCTACTTGATAACAGCGAAACAATGAGGGATGTCACAATGGAGGCCCTCCAGTAGTTTGAGGAACAACACCAGTTGGTATTGGGGGCTCTTTGGACATAAATACAGGAGTTGTAGGTGTGCACTCCACAGGCTAACATAGTGTCCACTAGCCTCACAGTCAGCACTTCAGCTGTTGAGGAAATGTTGTGTGCCAGGATGACCAACACAATAATGCTACCAGATGGAGCACTCAATACAGAGAATGAGGCCGATAAGCCTATGGTCAGTAGCTTGAAAGGGGTTGGATTAAACAAGGTTGCACTCCCTTGGGAGACACCCTATCTCTTGTAAGATGGAGTCACCGTAGAACTTCAGCCTAGGGAGAGTCGCGCTCTACAGGTAATGAGCAAGCAGCACATCAACATTGAGCAATTGAGCCTACATCGTAACGAGACAGTGGAGTAGAACAAACAAATAATGCAAGTTATGGAGGAAGCCTGCCAAATGGTCCCAAAGTTGGCCATTCAAGTAGAGGAACCAGTGGAGGCACACGTCCGCAAGTTAGCCACAATGGTGCATGATGCAAGAGTAGAAATGGCCAGGGTTCAGCTGGAGTTGAACCTGCAGATCACAGAACTATAGTTGAAGGCTCAGCCTTCAACTCCACCTAAGGTCAACGAACAACATACCACTGCAGTTATGATAATGATAGCGGTGGTTGGCAGTGCAGTGACAGACTGCATGAAGTTGTTCGAATAGTCATTCAAGGTCTTAACCACCCTACAGGAGGACCCGAATGTGGAACACTTAGAAAAAAAGGTGCACAAGCTGCAACAGAAATACGATGAGGTAAAAGGGACTACGCAAATGGTTTCCCTTGCACAGAGGCTTGCAAGGATGCAAAAGGCAAAGGCACTCAAGGAACAGGTTGATGCCTCTCAACATAAGGAAGTAGTCTTGAAAGTGTGCCTACAACCATGGATTGACGAGGCTTATACAATTACAACCTCCATTGAAGTAAATCTCACGCAAATGCAAGCAACTCAAGAGAGGATTTAGGGTAGCAGTTCAACAATAGCGTTCACGGAACAGTGTGTGGAGGAAGTCCAGCGAGTAGCCGCTTAGTGCACTGCTGAACTTGTAGCAATCCAAATATAGTTGGGAGGTCTTCACGCTAAGATCTTTGCACCTACAGAGTGACTTGAGAGTGAGTCATGATGTTTGTGTTGGGGGCCTATTGGGTGCGGGATCCCCCAAGGGAAGTTTTGGAGCTTAGAGCCCATATTTTGGTCCAATTTTGTAATTCCAACATAAAGACTCCGCATTTCATGAGTGCGGAGTGTGTAGTTGTTAAAGATTCATAGGGTTTTCTGCCCTTGTTTTGATAATGTAATTTCGACTATAGAAGATCTACCCATAGTCTGTGGACCATGGAATTGTATAAATAGAGCTAAGCTCTAAGTAGTTAAAAAGAAAACACAACAAAATGAAGAAGATATGATGTATGAGAGATAAATCTAAGTAAAATTATAAGTTTTAGGTCATAGCGTAGGAAGAGGCTCTGCAGCTGAGTGCACAGAGGACTAGTAGTCCGCAGCTGAGTGTGCGGACTGATGCAGCTGAGTGCGCAGGGCGAGTCGAGTCTATAATCATCTAGAAGTATTAATAAAGAGAAGTTTCTATCATTTCTACATCTTTGTTTCATGTTTATGCGTCTATTATATTGGGTATGAATTTCACTTTCTAATGCTTATATGATGCACGAATGTGTACAACTGTATTGCTTAAGTGGACGCAAGTAAGAATATCTATTTAAGCGAAGATAATTAATATCTGTCAATAAGATAAGTAAGATACTTAGTCTAGTTTGGGAAATAGCGCAGTTTGTTGCCCTAGAAATGCGAAAGGACTTTAGCCCTTGGTTAGGGCTGCACAAAAGACGGTTGTAACAAATCACGAAGGTATTGAAGGGTGGAACAAAGCGTGAAGTGACCTGCGCGAAAGTAGGTATAGTTGGAATAAACCGACATCACAACCATTTCAAGGGTGTAGAAACTTGGTTCTAGCATCCCCCCATACTGCTTTGGGTGAGACTTCAGTCCGTGCTCCGCAGGTTGATGTCGAAAGGGCCAATAGTGTAGGGATTTGTTTGGCTAACTAACACTAAACCTAGGTCGGTCCCCCATAAGCCAACATACGACCTAAAAAATTGTTGCAAAATCTCTTCTAGTATTTTTCTCCTTGACTCCCTTTCTTGTGCTTGAAATACTGAACTCCCATTCACAGAAGTTGTCATTTTATGCCTTCTCTAGCAAGCCTACTACTATTATGATTCTTGACATGAAGCCTATGGCTCCCATGGGATTCCATCTAGGACATCAATGTCATCATCATTTTATGGCTTCTTTAGTAAGCCTGCTACTGTGATGATTTTCTACAAGAAGCATGCCGCTACCTTGGGATTCAATCCTGACCAACATAGTAGTCATCATTTTATGGTTTTTCCAATAATCCTATTGCTACGATGATTCTCTACATGAATCCTATAGCTATATGGGATTCCATCCTAACCATCATTGTCAACATTTTCTACGACAAGTATCCATGCTAGTCTGGTTGACATCAATTCCGACACTCCTACCAAAATTTAGGCAATGGCCACTGCCGAACACATCTCCCAAGCATGACTGTTGACATCAATGCCAGAAAACTTGCAGATATCTTCACTAGGCCATTGTCCATCCAGGCAATTACAACTATCCCCCCAGCATGATTATTGACATCAATGCCAACACACTTGCAGATATCTTGACTAGGCCACTGGCCATCCAGACCATCAAATGTCCAACAATCTCCCCTTTGAAATTGATGGAAACACTTCATCCTTATATTCATTTGATGGCCAAACCTCATGTTTCTTCCACACATCTCATTGCATGAGCCACCAATGGCATTCTTTGTTCTGCACAGGACATCCCAACTTCTCCACAAATTCTCTCGCCTGTTGTCATCAATGGTAAGGGGTTATGTTATGGTCCTATAATTTTTATAGGATCATTTCATTATAGTTGAACATTATTATGTCTGAAATGTTGTAAATAATATTCCATGTTGTATATTATTTCCAAAAAAGAAGTCAAAACCTTAATAAAAATATAAAAATATGCTTGCAAGTCGAAATGAAGCATTAGAGGATAATTAAGTATGTTTACATTAAATTAATCACATCATTTAAATGTGATTAGCTTTTATTTTAGTGTAGAGTTGAAAACAACAAATGGATATTGTCGTATGTGATGCTCATGCTCTCGATCACAGTGCCTTTTTCATCGGATGGATCTAACATATTTTCAGACCCCCCCCCACTATGATTCTATTTAATAGCGGGGGGGTCCCAAAAGCGGTTTCCCCACCGCTACATGTCTCCTT
>APFE030508106.1:10498-47784 GCA_000404065.3 Pinus taeda | reverse complement strand
ACTCTCACCACAACCCGTCTTCCTGCCAACCTTAACCCTCCATGTCCATCCTTAACCTCCATTCTAGCGAAACCACGCCTCCTCCTCCCTTGATCCGTCTCCTGCTTATGTTGCATTCCCACTAACACTCCTGCACCACTCACTGCCTGCCACTTGGATTGTTTTCCCCACTCACCTCCACAGAATTTATCCACATCACCCTTGTGGACCCCACTTCCTTTCCACCAACTGTGTTCCTCCACATCATCCACCACATCCATGTCACCTCTCGCCTCCACTTCATATGTTTGCTTGATGGTCAGTTAAACTATGTTTTTTCCTATACAACATAGTAATTTAAAACATGGTTTAAAAATAGATGTGAAAGAATTTTAAAAACTAGATATAGGTTTTTTTTTTATAACCTACTCATGTACAACAAACTCTCTCATTTTTCTAACAGTTGTTATGGTTTGGTAGATTTGGATGAATCTTTGCATGCATATTTTCCCAAATTTTCCTGTTTTTAGTCAGTGTTTTAAAATGTGGTTTCCAAGCAGGTGGAAATGAATTTTCAAAAACTAAAAGAGGTTTTTATTTCCAACATCATCATTTCCAAAAACCTCTCTAGTTTTTGTAGCATCTATTACGGTTTTGGATATAAAAATGGACTACAACACACTATTTTTCAGAATTTCGGGAGGAAAAAACGATAGTTAGTGACTTGGATGCCACCTCATCAAATAAGAGTTGCTATCAAATTCGAATTTCTCTTATTTGTCACCAGAAATCCAAAAATATAGTTCCAAGTAGATTCATTAGTTTTGAATGTCCTATATTTCAATTCTATTTGTGTAATACAGTTTGAGATATTTGTAACAAATCTTGATATTTTTTCAAGATATTTTAGTTTATAATTTTTAGAAATACTTCATCATTTGAAGTAAGAGATGTTGGTTTTTGTATGAAGAACACTATTATATATTGGTGACGCATCAACAGATTTACCAGTACTACAAAATCTCTTTCACAGGATTCGTGTTTCAAGTTGTTGGTGAAGTGCATCTATCATCTTATGTGTTCATATTTATTTGTTTATAGCACATATTTCTTTCCTAAATATGAATTATTCAGTAGATAAATAAAGGGAGGAATTTTTTTATATCTGCACTCTGCACCCAGCTATGAATAATTTCAATGTTTTCTTATGATCTTTAAATATATAATTCAGGTAACAATGCTCTATATTTAAAGTGAACCTAAATCTGTTCTTCTTCTCCATTTCACAGACCTTAAAGAATCCATTCAGTTTGGCTACCCTGCCCTGTGAGATCTATCTATAGACATTGTTGTTAATCTATATTTTATGTAATAGAATCCATGGTCCAATGGTAATCTAGTTACCTACTAACCATTCAAATACAAATCAAATCCCAAACTTCATAACTAGTCTAATATTCAATCAAACAAAGTTAAATCTTATATATAGAGCCCTCTTTGAAGCTGGCGGGGCTAGATCCCAGCTTCCAAAGTTGGTTTTTTGTTACTTTGGTGATTTTCTTCTGCAACCTCAAAAAATTATTGAGTGTTAATAGGCTACAAGCTATCTTTTTCTCCCTATGCAATCACTAGTTGTGAAGGTCAAAGTCTAGCTATTGAGATGTGCATTCTGCTCTGTAGACATCTCTTCGAGGACTTAGCCCTACTGTTGTTCCATAAACTGAGCATATGTGATATGCTCCCCCTTTCATTTCATCCAATCTTCTTCTTCTTCTTCCCACAACATAAGATAATGTTGTGTACTTTCCATGTTGGTTGCACTCCTCCTTTTAGCTTCCTACATATGACTTATTTGGCCTCTCTTAAGGCCATTCTATTCCTTCACTGAAGATAAATAGAGTATCTACTCCCCCTGAAAAAATCATCCCCCTTCTTCTTCCATACCTTCAATGGTCAAGTCCTGATAGAAGCATTACTCTCCATCTTCTTCTTTTCCCATGTTTGGGCTTCTTCTCAACTATAAATGGATAGAGGAATCTTCTTCTTCAATTCCACTTTCTTATCCCAAACCATTTTTCTACCATTTTTATTTGTTTATAAGAGAATGGTAATTGGGTTATTGTTTCTTAATTTCTTTACCTGAAGCTTGTGTCCATTACAACAAGCATCTAGAAATGGTTTTCTCACAGTAATATGAGAATCATCCTTCTTAATCTTTCTCTGATTTTTCTTCAAAGACAAATCGAAACCTTGAAGATTTCTCCTTCCATTTTTCAATATGGTCTCTTTACTTAGAGCACTGTATACATTGTTGACTTCATTTCAACGCATCGCCTGGAATGAATTCTTTGACTTCCCATGCCTACAACAAGCTTCCTTGTGCCCAAATTTTCCACAATTGTAGCATTTAATTTGGCCTAAGAATGGGGCAGAGGAGTTACTCTTATTGACGATGCTTTTGTCAAAACTCCTATCACATCCAACATGCCTTCTCCTATCGTTTTTGTGCATTCTTGGGTTGTTTCTACCCGACACATCTTGTTTCCTTGCATGCCATCTATAGTCCATGGATTTATGTCCAAAATTATTGTAAGAAAAACAATACCCATACAAAGGCTTCTGTTGACAGAGGTTACCTTTTCTTTGAATGCTCTGTCATGGAGAAGGAAGGGTCCTTTGTTGGCTCTTCATGTGCCCTCCATGACATATTGCATTGCTATGATGCACTCTTTGTTGTAGTTACCTAGACCTCTTATGCTGCACTACCGGTTGTTGCTTCTTAGCCTTTTGTTGTTTCCTTTCCTTATTTTGTTTCTACTACTTTCCATGCTATTGCTACCATCCAACAACCTTTATTTCTTTGTTTTTTTTTTTTTGAATCTTGAACTCCCTTTACATGGGAAGTTGACCCTTCAGGCTTTGCCTTATCACAACTAGGTTTTTATTTGAAAACCAAACCAGTCTTGCTCTCCTCAAGCTTATGATATTGAAACAACTCTATTTTTTAATTTTCTAATTCATATCTTAATGAGACTACTTCATTTTGTAGTCTCTCATAGTAAGATTCCTTCTCAGCCAACTAAATGGTTAACTTTCCATTCATTTTGCTAGCCTCTTCTTATTGAGCATTTAGATCAACTAATGGTTTTCTCAAATTTTCATTCTCAAACTCATAAACTTTTAGTTTCTCCTCTTGCTTGATATTTTCCTCTGATGGGTCCTTGATCTCCTTTAGAGTAGAGATCAACTTCTTCCTAAAAAAATATCCTTTCATTTATATCTTTTTCTTCACTTCCACAGGTGTTAGCTGAGTTACCACAAATATCTAAGGCCATCTTTGTGTCCATGGAGTCTTCCATAGGTCTAAGGGTTATCCCTTTAACATCACTACCTCAGGTATTCTCATTTAATCCTATAGATGAGCACACTGGGAATCTCTCTTCCTCCTTTGAGGATTCCTCATTTGCTATTGTTACTAAAGTGGATCTAACTTCATTACAATTACTAGATGCATAGTTATCCATATATTCAATTGATACACATATACATCTAGATAATGGAGAAACTATATATTTTCACTTATCACACAGCAATGGCTTACCTTGTGAGAAAAAATATCTCCCTTCTGAGACTTATTCATCCCCACCCCAAGTGTGATGAGAAGCAACTTCTCCTTGTTCTGGTTCATTGCTAGAGCAATACGGTTCTTCAGCCTTCTCCTGAGCCACATGGCTATCTCCACCATACAGACATTGTAGTCTATCCATCAGTTCCTTTTTTGACTCAAAATGCCTCACTTTATCAGCGTCCAACTTAGATAGCCCCTTCATGATAATATTTTGGGCTTCTTCATTTAGCTCACTCTTTTTTTAATTCAATACCAAGAGCCACATATCAACATCCAAGGCCATTAAATAGGCTACCATTCTGACCTTCCACATTTCCTTCCAACGATTAAGCTATTCTTGAAGGAATGTGGCTTTGATACCAATTTTTGGAAACAATGATAATATAGATAAGGGGAGTGAATCAATATTATGGCTAATTTTATACTTTTTATGCCAATTTTCTTTTCTTATTCAAACTTCGCAACCATCCATATAATCAACAGCAACATGTAATATGGCAGTGACATGAAATCAACATATAAGTATGCGCACCATCACCATCATACACATGAGACACAAGGTGTTACATGGAAACCCTTTCGGGAAAAAACTACCAAATCTTGTTTTTTTATTGATGTAAAATAAGAACACCTACTCTATTACATAAATCTATTTTTTGATCACCCACTCATAGGAAGCACCAACTCCCTTTGATTGTTTTCTAGCACCCACTAGCAGGAACCCCCAACTCCTTATTTTTGTAGATCCCTATCCAGATTACCAGAAGCATCATGAGAGACACTAACCTCACAGATTTTTTGCAAGAACCAACTTGCAACTCCTTTGTTTTATACAAGCACCCACTTCTAGGAGGCACCAACCCCCAAGCCTTCTCAAGCACCCACTAGAGATGGAAGCACCAACTTCATGTATGTAGGCTCCAACCCAAACTAAAATAGGAACTGAATGCTCTCATTGGAAGCCACTTTGGTTGATCCAAGCTTTGTTCTCTTCTCACTCTGCTCACTCCACAATAGTACACTGATATTCTCAACAACACTCATCACAGCTCCTTAAAACACTCTAATGTTCTTTGCCCTCTACATGATTTGCAGTGTAATGCTATTTCACTCACAACACTCACCAGCTTAATCATGCCACACAGTCTTCTATGCTCTCTTATCTTCAACTGCATACAGTTAGCTCTCAACCTTACGCACCATAGTTGTGGTTCAATCATCCTTCTTTACACAACACAAACACCTTCGGCCTTAACCTCACAATAGTGCAACTTCTCTTGGGGTCTCTTACCTATACATAGGAAGTCTCACCCTTTCTCTGCAAATTGGCTCTTTCAACCTTGCACAATAGTCACACACACACAGATCATTTCCACTTAGCTCACTAGAAATAATATTGCTTCCCCGAACACATTACTTATCTGAGCACCAACATTTTGTTCCTCTGTTCCACACTAATAAAAAAATCCACTCCTATTCCATACTTTCACTACCTGAATGTACTTCAGAATGCCTTTTCCATTCTGATGTTGTGTTTGACTTGATCTCTAACAATGCATTCAACATGAGAATTACCACCTTACTATCTTCTTTGTATTCATAATTAATTCGTAGTCCACCTGCACACTCCAACTAGGCATAGTCCTCTCTGTGAAAAACTCTTCCTATCACTAAGGATTTCCATGCTTAATCCTAGTTTCGCACAGCTTGAATATAATTGGGGATGGATTCTTTGTGGACCATTGTCCTCGTTTCCTTTTCTCAGAGCTTTTTTAATATCCATATGACTCCATGAACCAACTCCACCGATATTCATTTTGTTGTCTTGATGGGACCTAACCTAGCTTCAGAGTTAATTAGCCAAACAAATCCCTACACTACTGGCCCTTTAGGCATCAGCCTACGGTGCAGATTGAAGTCTCACCTGAAGTAGTATGGGGGGATGTTGGAACCAAGTTTCCGCACCCTCGATATGTCTGAGGGGTTGATTTAGTCCAACTATGCCTACCTTTGTGCAGGTTACTTTGTGCACTATTCTGACCTACGAGACCTTTGCAATTCATTATAATCACTTGCTCATAGCCCTAACTAGGAGCTGAGAGGCTTTCACGCTACTATGGTAGCGATATGCACTATTTCGCCAAATTACACTACATATCTTACTTATCTTCTTAAAGATGTTAGTTAACTTCACGTAAAGAGATATTTTATCCTACTTAATGAACATAATCATATATGTTCGCGTATCATATAAACAACAGAAATGTAATTTATACCCAATACATTCAATGTAGAAAACCGTAAATGAATACATAGGAATGGTATAAAACTTCTCTTTATTAATGCTTTAACGATTATAGACTCAACTCACCCTGCAAACTCAACTACAGTGGTTCACGCACTTGATTGTGTACTACTAGGCCTCTGCGCACTCAGCTGCAAAGCTTTCTCCTACTCTACGACCCAAATACTCAACTCTACACTTAAGATAAGACTCAATTCACCTTCATTCCTCCATTGACTTCTCTTTTTACAACTTAGAGGCTTGCTCTATTTATACAATCCCATGGTACGCAGACCATGGGTAGATCTCTAAAGCTGACACTACATTACAAAATTAAGGGTGGACAACCCTATAACTCATTTATAGCTTTGTGCTCCGTGCCCACAAATTACGGATTCTTCACATTGGATTTACAACTTTTAACCAAAAACTGGGCTTTTAGCCCAAAAATTCCCTTTAGGGATTGCGTGCCCAATAGGCCCCCAACACAAAAATCATGACCCGCCCTCGAGTCACTCTATCGGTGCAGAGATCTTTGCATGGAGACATCCCAACTCTCCCTAGACTGCTGTAAGATTGGCAATGCACTGAGCAGCTACATGATGTACCTCCTGGATGCACTGTTCAGAGACTATTGTAGCTGAACTGCTGCCCTGCACATGTTCCTGTGTTTCCTACATCTGCGAGAGCTTGGATTTAATCTAGGTTGTAGTGATGAATTCCCCATCTATCCATGGTTGTACGTGTGCCTTCAGGACAACTTCCATATGTCGCGCAATGCCTACCTACTCCTTGAGCGATTTTGCTTGTTGTATCTGCACGAGCCTCTGTGTAAGGGCCACCTTTTGCGCGGTCCCTTTTATGTCATCATACTATTGCTGCAGCTTGCACGCCTCTTTTTCCAAGTGCAATATGTTCAGGTCCTCATGCAGAGTGGTGAGGACCTCAAATGATTCTTCAAAAGTTTTGTGCAGTCCTTCACTGCACCACTGATCTCTGTTATTCCTACTCTAATGGCGCTGGTGCACTACTCTTTCACCTTTGATGGAGTTGAAGGCTACACCTTCAATTATAGCTCAACTATTTGAAGATTCAACTCCAGTTGAACCTTAGCCGTCTCTTCTTTTGCCTTGCGCACCGCTACTACTAATCTCTAGATGTGCGCCTCTCCTGGTGCCTCTACTGGGTGGCCAACTCAGGGACCATCTGGCAAGCTTCCTCGACCACCTGCACTAGCTGCTTGTTCTATGTGAAAACCTCGTCGCGTTGTAGACTCATTTTTTCCATATTAATCTGTTGCTCGCTCATCAACTGGAGTGCGCAACCCTCTTGGCCCATAGTTCTGCAGTCACTCCATCCTATAGAACATAAAGTGTCTCTCATGGGAGTGCAACCATGTTTATCCCAACTTCCTTCAGCGCACTAACCATAGGCCTGTCGGCCTCATTTATTATAACCAGTGCCCCTTATGGCAGCATTATAGTGTTGGTCGTGCAGGCGCGCAACATTTCCTCAGCCGCAGTTGTGCCTACTGTGAGGCTAGTCAATAGAGTACCAGCCTGAGGAGTGCGCACCTACAACTCCTGTATCTATGTTGAGAGGGCCCCCAACACCATCAGGTTTTTCTCCACGAACTGCTATAGGGCCTCTGTGGTGATGTTGCACACTGTCTCCATTATATCATGTAGATCCCCCTTAGTGAGGGTTATCGGGTCAAAAGAAGTCATGGAGGATTTTGACTTCTTCCACAGCCCCACCTACTCTCTTGGGCACTGCTGCTTCAACTGTGTGGACATTTTCTATGGGTCCGTGCCACCTTCATCTGTTTCAGGCTCCTGTTTAGGCGAGGGTGACTTCTGGCCCTCGTGCTCCCTCTCTACTACCTATTTATGTTCTACTGCTGCCTTCGCAGCATCCCACGTGTCATGTGCCTTTGCTGTTGTTGATTTATTCCTTCTCTTCTCTTCTAACTGCTCCATCCATAGTTTTTCCTCCTCCTTCTTCCTTTGTGTAGTGGACTTCTTTGATTCCACTACGGAGCTTGCGGGAGCACACCACTTTGTCAACCAGGACTCAAGCATGGCAAATATGACATCGTCTGTGGCCAAGTAAGGTAGCTCAATCCATTTCTTCACAAGGTCCTTCCACACCATGATATATACATGATGGAAGTCTGCCTTGAACTCTGCGAAACTCTACAGACTGTTATAAAGAGTGGGTGATAATCATGGCTTGCAGTTAATCCCCATTCTAATGTTCATCTCCATGAACACCCATAATATTTTTTTATCTCTGATCCTCTGTGTGTCTTTAGTTTCCCATAGCCAAGTGTACTTTGCTGCCTCTAGAATATCCTTCGCAATTGTTGGGAATTGGTTTTCTTCAGGAAATTCCCAAGCCACCAGCACTATGGATAGCATAAGCCATGCATAGTGGAAAGTCTTCCCTTGTTCCTGTGCCTTGCGGCAGTTTTCCAGGAACCCCATGCACAAGTAATCTGCCTAGTTAAATTGGATCCCCTCTACACACTATGCTACAAGTGCAACCACCAGCACAGGCACCTCATCCACGCAACACTTCTGCATAACTTTCCCTACTAATATATGCGTTGCAACTCTGACTGTAGCATTATTCATACTAGAGATCGCGTATCCTCTCTTTTTCTTCTCGAACTAGAACTTCTTTTTCATGACCCCTGCAATGGCCAAATCATCACTTTTACCCTCAGATATATTCATTGGATCCTCCCATTTGCAAGGGAGCTGAGTAATTCTATGAATTAGATGATCTGTGATGGGGATGGGATCCTCCAGCCACAAACACCCATCATGCACCAGGCAGAGCAGTTGCCTGATGACAAAGATAGTCACTGGGGCGCAATGGTAATGTGATAGCCATTGCAGGTTTAAAAACCCTGCTTTCTCTACTCCGTGCAACCACTTGTGTGGCTCCAACTCTATGACTCTCGTCGCTGTGTTTTTCTTCAGTTGCATTAGCTGCATGGTTGCCAAGTGTGGGAATTTCGTGTGGTCCACGAGATCCCAATCTTCAAATTTTATAACCAGCACCCATCCCAAGTGCGCTCCATCAAAAACGATATCATTGGGTAGCAACAGAGTCTACAGAGAGTTTTTTCTCTCATCTAGGTCCTTGGGAAACCTTGCTTTCCCCTTCCGTCGAGGAACATATGCAGGCAACTTGGTCACAGGGTCCGCACCCTGGGTTTCTTCCTCCATTTCTTCGTCCTCCTCCTCTTCCTCCAGGATTTCCTCAAGGTCTTCCTCCTCCTCATTGACTTCCAAATTGATCGCCTTCCCCTTTTCTTCCATGGTAAGTTTAGTTCTCAGTGGGTTTATACGGGACACGCGCACCGGTACCGTAGGTTGCTTATCTTTCTTTGGTCTTAGTGTGTGTGGAAATTTAGGGATTTCGGCAACTATCCCAACTCTTTCTGGGGCCTCTCCTATCATCATGGCCTGTGCGGCCTCTTCAGCGGTCATCTCTCTGATATCCGTGGCTTCTTCGGAGGCTGCCATATTGATGTTCCACAAATCTCTCAACAGCTCAGGTAAGTGCTCAAACAATGCCTTCGACTTCAAAAGATCAAACAAATCAGGTTCATGAATCTCTGGGTGTGCAATAGCTCAATTCTCAAATGGCCAAGTGTTGTTTCCTGGGTATCCCTTTACAATTTATAGTGCCTTTTGATTTCGAATTCAACCATTCCCCCCAAATCCGGTCCATTAAGGCTCCCTTGGTGGCATATTTTACCGAATCTAGCACATAAAGTTCACCTTAAATGGATGTTGCCACTCCATTTAGTCTCAAACCAAGCACCACATTGTGAATAGTTACTATAACAGCCACTTTCCATCTAACCTGCACGATAGTGTAGCGACCATTGTGCTGTTGCGGACCTTGTGACACCTCACTACTGCGCACATTCCTAACATCGCGCAGCTCTTGGGTAGAGTAGTTTATAGTCCTGCACCTCCTTTCAGTTGTTTGGAGCGCTGAGATTGTGCTTCCTATGGCTAGTTAGCTGGCCAAGCCACCTGTGTATAGCTTCAAATGACTGCCATTTACTTTCTGATCCGAATTGGATCCTCAAACACTCTTACAGTTTCTAAAACTCTATAAAGCTCATACCAAAGTTTCAAAGTGCTACGGATGTCGAGCTTATCAGAAATAACCTTTGAACAATGGAAATTTGTGGTCAGCACGGAGCAACGAGGACCTTCAGTCAAAGCGTGCAAACCATTGGCCCATGGTAATCTCGTCCTGACACAAACTCGCAAAATGGGAAGTCAGATCCAAAAACATAGGCAATTTCTGATACGCGATTAGCGCTAAAGCGCTAATCGTGTATCGCAGGGCGTCCCCCTCAGTGAAGGAAAGCCCTGAGCTCTTGGTCATGGGGAAAAGCTTAGAACAACATGGAAATCGCTGGTTCCGTCAGAAGGCAAGCCCCACGCTAAAACCGGCAAGATATCAGAAGGCCTTCAAGTGGTAAGCGGGTTCGGCCGAGTCCCGCGCGATTCCATACAATGGGTGACACGCGTCCAAGGGATGAGAGAGAAAATTTCTCTCATCACGTAGGTAAAGGGCATGCTACTTATCCACATGATATGGACGAAGACCGTAGGATCTGGAGGCCCCAGATCAACAATGAAGAAGCAATCTGATGGATGACTAGATTCAAAAGGGAAATAGGCTTAGGTGAAAAAGATTTGAGATCCGACATGACTGATGAGTTGGCAGAGGGAACAATTTCATGGGCAATCTTGGATCAATGGAAATAACAACTATTCAAAGAGAACTGATACTCAGTTCATGGGGAAACAGGTGGCCACCTCTCTATGAAGCATTACAGTGATGATGACACGGAGCAGGGGAATTCCAGTAGACAGAGGTAGGAGATCCAGAGAGCTAAGAAGCAGAAATGAACAGTCAGGGAGCAGATTGGCTTTAAGCCACGAGCAGACAGAGAAAGTAGAGAGGAGGAGGAGAAGAAGCAATAAAAGAGAGCAAAGAGAGAGAGAAGAAAAAAATTGCAGAGAACAGAGAAGCCGAGATGACCTATAGAGCAAAGGCAGCATTGAGTAGAGAAAGACAGAGAGAGATTCCAAGAGTCTTTGAACTCCAAAGAAGGCCTGAGAGGTTCGAGCAACTCCTCTATGTATACCTGTCAGGTAGTGAGTACCAAATTGGACTCATACCACTGAGACCAATTGAGGTCGAGTTTCAGTAAGGGGAGCTTGTGTACTCTAGAGACTTGGGGGATCCAAGTACGGCCCTACTGATCATTATTTGTTAAGTGAGACTCAATTTGAGCTCATTGTTGTAAAACTTTGCTTTTGAAGACACAATAGAAAGGCCACCACTGAAGGCTGGATTAGGAGACGTAGCCCGGGAGGATTGGGTGAACTCCTTATTAAATTTGTTGTGTTTATGTGTTTGCTTACTGTGTTCTCTTACTGTTTCAGTGTCAGTGTATTTCGCAATCTTATCGATCCATTGCATAAAATAACATAGACATCCCCTAGCACATAAGTCTATAATACCTTCATTAATTAACTGAGATCATTCATGAGTGATTTCAGATCAAATGGTATCATAGTTCCTAGGTTGTTAAGGTTAGACAAGCTTGTGCTGGATTTTGTTGTTGAATGCTAACTAGATCAAAGCTTAAATTAGGAGAAGGAGAGTTGGTTGAAACTAATTTGGAAATTGGAAGAGTCTATTCCAAGAAGAAAGTCCCTTGGGACCAGACCCCCAATTCATAGATAGTTTCCTGGCCATGAGGTCCATGGTAGAAGAAATGTATAGGGACTTTAGGAAACATAAATATGAATTTTTGTCAAGCTCCAAACAAGATAAAGGACAAGAAGAGTCTCTTCTTGATGACCACTCTAAAGGAAAAGGGAAAGAAGAAAACTTTCTCACACCTCCTAATAGCCCTGAACATAAAAAGAAGACATCTTTGATTAAATAGATGTTAAATTTGATTTACCAATATATGATGGAGAGTTGAATGCAGAGAAGATGGATAATTGGATCAGACAAATTGATGTTTATTGTAGAGTGTAGAGTATCGACTCAGACAAGAGTAAGATTCAGTTGGCCAACCTACACCTCGGAGGCACTGCCTTGGTATGGTGGGAAGGCAGGACACAAGTTGACATGAAGAAACATGGTAATATTCTTTCTATCTAGAGTGAATTTGTTTCTGCAATAAAAAAGCAGTTCTATCCACTAGCTTACATGCAGCAAGCCATGATGAGCTGGCAGACTCTTCGCCAATTGAAAGGGAAAAGTGTACAAGGTTACATCCAAGAATTTACGGAAAGATCTTTGACTCTATGAATTTCATTAGACTCACCTGAGACTCTTTTGAAGTACATAGGTGGTCTACATAGCTATATGAGGCACATTATCCTCATGTTTAATCCCACTAGTATAGATGAGGTATCTGTTCAAGCTAAACATCTAGAAGCTAGAGGAAAGAATGGGAACCTAGAAGTTGGAGGATCATCCAAGCCCATTGCAAGCAATAATAAGGAGAAAAGAAAACAGAAATGGAAAGAGAGGAAGGCCAACACTACACAGAAAAGCAAGTCTTCATGCACTCACTATAAGAAGGATGGGCATGATGATGAGTACTATTGGATTCTACATCTGGAGCTGATACCTAAGAATTTTGAGGGCAAGAAGAAGAAGGTTGTTGCAGTTATTCAAAAATATTTGGGGTCAGACTCAGGAGATGGAACAATCATTGCAGCCATAGGTATAAAAGGTAAAAATTCTGAAGCATCTACTGGTAATTCTGCACAATCTATTAATGATGAAGAAATGAGAGAAAAACACATGAGCTTTTCCATATTCGAGTTATTTCCAAACATCAAAAGATTGATACTTTGTTTGATAGTGGCTCACAAGTAAATTTAATTTCTGAAGCAATTGTAAAGAAGTTGGTATTACTAACTACACCTCATAAGAGACCATACCCATTAGGTTGGTTAAGTGATAAAGCACAACTACAAGTGACTAGACAATGTAAACTTAAGTTTTCTTTTGCGTCAGCATTTGTAGATGAGGTTGAGTTAGATATAGTTCCTCTGGATATATGTGGAAATGTTTTAGGAAGTCCTTACTTGTATGATAGAAAATTTATTTTCTATAGAGATGAGAACAAGTATCTACTTGTTAAATATGGAATCAAATACTTTGTAAGGGCTCATAAGCTCAAGAATAATTATACTCTCATAAACTCAAGGTAGATGAAACAAATTATAAATTCATGAAAACAATTTTTACTGATGGTTGTAAAGGAAAATAAACCTAATAAAACCAATGTATTTGAGGGCTATGATGCTAAATAGCAAGCTAATTTAGAAAAAATTGTTTCATAATATGATATCTTGTTTCAAGAACCTAAAGGTCTGCCACCCAAAAAGGAAATAGTGCATGATATTAATTTGCAGCAAGATGCTTCATTACCTAACATCAGAATGTACAGGTTGTCCGCTTTAGAGAATGAAAAAATCAAGAAACAGGTGAAAGAGTTGCTCGAGAAGGGGTTCATCAGACCTAGCACATCACCATTTGGGTCTCCAATCATTTTGGTGAAGAAGAAAGATGACTCGTTGAGAATGTGCATTGACTACCGAGCACTGAATAAGATAACAATAAAAAATCGTTATCCCCTTCCTTGCATAGATGACCTATTAGATCAATTGAAAGAAACTATTTATATTTCCAAGTTTTTATTTTTCCAAGTTAGACTTGCATAATGGATATCATCAAGTCAGAGTTGCAGAATAAGATGCATGGAAGACTGCTTTCAAAACAAAGCAATGATTGTATGAGTGGCTAGTTATGCCTGTTGGTTTAACTAATGCTCCTGCTACTTTCATGAGAATAATGAATGATGTACTAAGACCTTTTCTTGATGATTTCATTATTGTATATCTGGATGACATTCTTATATTTAGCAAAACATGGGAAGAACATTTAAAGCATGTTAAGCAGACACTAGATGTTTTGAAAAGAGAAAAAATTTATGTTAAACTCTCAAAATGTGAATTCGGAAAAACATCTTTGAATTATTTGGGACATATAGTAGTGGGTGGTAAATTGAAGATAGATCCCTCTAAGGTGGTAGTCATTGTAAACTGGCCTAGACCCAAATCTACTGCAGATGTTAGAAGCTTCTTAGGAGCAACACAATATTGGAGAAAATTCATTTCTAACTTTTCCTTAATTGCATCTCCCTTACATGCTTTAACAGGATTGAACAAGGTGTTTCAGTGGGGAGGAAAACACAGAAAGCCTTCGACACCTTGAAACAAAAGATTAGTACAACACCAGTACTAGCACTCGCTGATCTTCAAAGACCATTTGAGATCCAAACGGATGCCAGTGACTATGCCATGGGAGCAATGTTGATACAACATGGTAAACCCATATGTTATCATTCTGAGACATTTAATTCTGCAGTAGTTAACTATCCCACATATGATAAAGAATTGTATGCATTAGTACAGAGTGTGAAAAAGTGGAAACATTACTTAATGGGCAAGGAGATAGTCATACATACTGATCATCAACCACTTCAATATCTACACTCCCAAACTAAGTTACAGCAATCAAGACACTATAGATGGATGGGTTTTCTACAATAGTTTCATTTAGTCATCAGATATAAAAAGGCATACACAATAAAATTGCAGATATGTTATCTAGACCTATTATAAATGCATCCACTATACTTAAGCACAATTCAGTACTGCATGAGAGCTACATTGAACAATATGCTCAAGATATAGATTTTAGAGATGTATATGCAACTTTAAGTCAAGGCAAACGAGTAGAAGAATTGGATTATCACATTAAGGACCAACTCTTGTATCATTGTGGGAAGATATGCATTCCACAAACTAAAAGAGTAAAGATAATTTGGGAAGCACATACTTCTCTAATATTAGGTCACTTTGGTGTAAGTAAAACGGTTACACAGCTACAAAGGTTTTGTTATTGGCAAAAAATGAATGAGATAGTTTTTAGATATGTAAGAAGGTGTACCATGTGTGCTAAAAGCAAGCCCAGCAATAGAAAACTAGGCTTGTACACTCCACCGCTAGTTCCTTCTCATCCTTGGGAAAGTGTTTCCATGGACTTTGTTGGAGGACTACCTAAATCTAGGAAAGGTCACAACTATTTGTATGTTGTTGTGGATAGGTTCAGCAAAATGTGTATTTTGATACCTTGTGTTAGACTCGGTCCTGTCTGTCCCTTGTCATAAACAAATTCTCCAAAGTTCATTTCTCGTCATTTACAGTCATTAAAGAGTCATTTTAATTCTTGAGTCCAGGTTTTGGTCTTGTGCAGGCCAGAGGAAGGTTCAGTAGGTTTTTCAGGGATGTCATCGTCAATAGTGTGAGATTGATTCTTCTTCAAAACCCCGTTTTGAAGAAGAAATCATCAAATGTGTTTTTGTTGTTTTTTAGAAGATGTGAATTGTCAAAATGTTTCAAATTCTCCAGCTCTTCAAATGGCAGCAGCTTCAGCATCTCCTATCCCTGCAAAAGCACAAACATAAAGAACATCATCAGCAATCAGAGGCAAAGTGAAATCAAACAAAACAGAGTTTTGCATCCAAATGCCATAAATGTTAAATTATACAACACACTCAATTGTTTGGTGGAGTTTGATGGTTATAATCTTGAAAGTGAACCATGTGTGGCTCATAGCTAGCCAGACATTGATGCAAAGACTGCGGTTACAACAAATCTTCGATGCATGATGGAACTAGTTTGGGTCTTGGAATTGTTCGAATCATTGGTGCATCTGATGAGTGGAAATATCAACATCATTGATAAAGATGAACCTGGAGAAACATCGAACTTGCTTCAGGATACATTTGGTTTAAGTGGCAGAGATCTGCCATTCAAGACTGGCAACAAGGATTAAAGTCTGAATCTTTTATAGCTAGGATTTCAGGGGCAGATTTCCATGAAAGTATTCCACATATAAAAGGTGTCCGCGCGATACTTGCCATGCATGGGGAGGCAGGAAAAAGCATTTTGAAAAAATGGTTGGAGCAACGAGGTGTATAGGTTTGGATGTTAAATCAATGGGAAGATCTTGTTCTGATGCTTGAAAACTTAGGACATGATATTTTCTTCAACAGTTGTAGATCTTCCAGTTCTTTTGAGTTGGTTTCTCCAGAGTATCACTTTAGTAATACATGCCTTGATTATGGTGTCGAGCAACCTCCTACAACTGGTTGTGGTTCAACTGGTGAGGTTATCAAACAAATAGAAATGGATAAAGTAGGTACTTATCTTTTAGTTTTGTTGGACATCAACATGATTGTTGGACCTATGGAATAAATGTTAATGCTTTTAAGTTTTATGGAGGTGGACAGATTCCTAACTACAAGGTAGTCTGGTTAGCTACTGCAAATACTTCAAGTATGGATTTATAGAAGTTGAAGAATGGAATGGTTCCATGTGACCTAATAATACATAAACCAATTCATGGCTCTTGCCTTCATGCTGTTTGGGAACTTTTACAGGACCTTACTATGAAAAGAATGCCACAACCTTCAGAAGTTAGAGCATCGTTGGTTTTGCAGCAGAAGCAAACAAGTGATGAACCTTGCAGAATTGAATCCATTTATAAAAATGGAATGGGTTTGGACAATCGACAAGATTAAAACATGTTGCAGATAGCATCCACGAGATATGACAAGAAATTGAGACCTCTAAGTTCACTGGTTGGCATGCATATTCTGGTTGCTGAAGACAATGTTGTTTTACAACGACTTGCATAATCTATTCTTAGACGGTTAGGTGCCACTGTTGAATGTGTTTATAATGGGGCAGAGGCTGTGCGATTAGTTTCTAAAACTCTTCATCATAACATGAAAGACAAAAACGGCATCGGTTCATCAAAAGAGTTGTCACTGGAAGCGATGTTCTGTTTGCACTTCGTTTTATGATTGATTGTGATATTGAATCTGCTGGTCGAATTGCAGGTTAGAAGGGCAAAAGATCGTTTTCAAAATTGAAATCTGGAAGGCGCGCTACCCATATAAGGGGTGCTACGCATATAGCATCCCCAATCTTTACAAAATAACATGGGCACTACGCATATGTAGTGCGCTAAACACTGGGAGTGTGCGCAGCACATTGAATCGACAGAGTCTTCTGCTGTAAGAAAATGGTGATCTGGAATTTTGAATCAGTGGGTTGCACGCCAAGCTCAGGAGATGATAACCACTATGGAAAGGCAGGCCCGAGAATTAGAGCTTCTATCTCTTGCTGGTTTGTATAGTGTGTCAACTAGGACGACGTCCTCACTTGTGCAGATATGGTGGCAATCCGCAATGATTTGGAAGTGTTATAATGGCTGTGATATTAGTAGACCTGTAAAGGTACACTTGTTATGCTCTTTGTTTTTCTTGATGGTGCCTCAAATGGAATCTTTTCCATTTGTATTAAAAATCAGCTTTTATTACAACGATGAAAAGTCAAAGATCGAATCAAAGATCGAAAGACAAAGTTAAAAGAAGAATACCAACTACAGCCGAAGAATAGGATTCGATTCCTATTTAAGACTTCAGTTAATGATTCAAATGGATCTGCGCTCCAGTTTGTGTCTTTAAATTGGCCATCAGTTTGTGTCTCCAGTAAGTTATTATTTTAGGGGTTTTCAATCATCAAAAGGATAATTCTTCTCCAAAACCCTGTTTTGGAGAAGAAATTGTCAAATTAGTTATTTGTAATAAGTATATTTTTAAAAGTCTGGCCTCATGAAAAATGTCAAATGCAGGCCCTGGTCACCTTGCCAGGACTCATCATCTCCAATCCCAACAAAAGTGAACAAAGTATTATCAGTCCAAGACTCAGAAAAAGCAAGAGAAAGTCAAAGATCAACATTGTTTGTATTAAAAGATCAAATGTCAAAGTGCTGAAACATTATAAAGTGGGTTAGCAAACAAATTTAAATCAAATCTGATTTGATGAGATATTTTCTTCACATATAAATCATGGCAAACAATTTCATTTACTCGAAAATCTCAAGACAGAAATCGTGTTTGTGTTCTTGAAGGCCGAAGTCGTGTTTTCATAGCCATGGACAATGTTTGGAGGTGTGCGCTACCCATACAATTTGCACGCTACCCATATGAGGCATGCTACCCGTTGGATAGGCGTGCTACCCACACAGCAATAGAGCCAAACAATTTTGTTTCTGCGTTCGATTTCGTGCCCAAACGCCCAAATCGGCTTCCAACTTGCATATAAGGATTCTGTGTATCTGATTGATGCAGTTGTGGGTGGAAACATACTAATGAAGACCTGCAAACCTTCTCTAGAATCTCTTCATGTTACAAAAGTCATCCATGATTGCAAACGTGACAATGGAGGGATTATCACAGACTATTCAAACATTGAAAAATGAAAAGAAACTTCGAATTCAGAAGTTGCAAGATCTTGGAACATCTTTGGTTGAACTTTTGAACCTAATGGATACTTCAATGAAAGAAAGAGAACGATGTAGAAATGTTGTATGCAATCTTGGAGCATTAGATACTAAAGTTACAAGCGCAGGTTCTCTTGGACAAGGCGGAGGTAGAAGTTGAGAGATTGAATCTGTTGAAGGAAAAATGAAAAAATTGGTGTTGAAGAAGTGGATAAAGTTGGAGGACAAGGTCCTCCACATGCTTTAACTTATAGAACACGCATTTCTATAATCTGCCTTGATTTGCATTTCTAAAAATCTGCCTTTGACATTTTGAGTGGAAACTGTTTTTTGAATAAGGTACATCTTTGAAATGTCAGTCTTAGATTTGCCTTTGCAATTCTCTTCCAAGGATTCTCTTCCAAGAGAGAATTGGATTTCATTCTCTGTCATTCCAATTTGATCAACGATAGAACTAAGAAGTTCTGGATTGAGCAGGTGACAGGATGACACCAGTTTCAAGGAAATAGCGGAGCTTCTTGCAGTATGAATTTGCTCGATATTTGAGTAACACAGATGCCGCAGTTGAAAAAGAAGGATACCAGTTCACTCCCTTTAGCGTGTAGAGGAGTGCTATGGTTCTACTTTGCTGGAAGAGTTTAAGAATAACAAAACCCGATGTTTTGCATTGTCATATATTGTTGGACATGTTTTGAATTGTTATATATTGTTCGTGGTTTCGTTGAACAACTGAAAGACAAGCAACGATATTCATATATTGTTGTTCAGAAAAGTTCGTTGCATAAGTAACCTGTAAAAAGCGTTTGACCTCCAGCTAGTCTTGAAAATTTCCTATGTGGAAGTCAATTGCAAATACTCTAGCATTCGATCCATCTTCAGAATATATGCGGTGGATTTAATCCATATTTTAGCGTTAAATTTATCAAGATCTTTTTCTAATTTCGGTAAAATGGCCAATGGATTTCCAGAAATTTGGGGGCAGTTGTAATTTCCAGAATGTGCAAAGTGGCATTCAAGTATTTGACTACCTATGTTGGTCTTCAGTTATGAGATCTACGCTATAGGTGTGCTTCTTTGTTGGTCATCAACAGGTTTAGGGGAAGTGTTGTTTTGTTTTCAAAACAGATGATTGGCTCTGCAGTTTTGTTTGTTAAAAGAGAATTAAATCATTCCTTATTTGGGTTGATTTGTTATCCCACTTCCAAGCTTATTTAATATATTGAAAATCATTTGTAAGGTTGGAGAATTCTGGCAGAGGCGTGAGGAGAAATACAAAGTTTTATTGTACAGTTGACAGAGATTTAATTGAAAGTTGGCAGCTCTGTTTCATAAGATCCCTGTGGTAACAACTTAGCATTATGTTTTTCTCTGTTCTCATATGTTTTTTGTTATTTTTATTGTTTCATTCATAATCATTGCCTACCTGTTGAATACTTTTAAGTGTGAAGGGCAGAATTCAGCTTGTTGCTCTGCCTTGGGAAAGTATTCAAGTTCTATGTTTTCCTCCATCTAAAAAGGATTCATGAATCCATGCCCTTTTCAGCATTCTCAAACATTCTTCACATTCCATATAAATTCAAATTGAATGTTTAAGCTTTTTCCTATCTTGCCTTATGTAATAATCTGCATCTCTCATTTAATTTCCCTGCTCATGCTGTTCTTGATCCCACGCTGCCAAGAAAACCCCATCATTCATTAAAACCCTTTTCTTATCTATTTACTAGCCTAAAATCAGTTCCCATTCTAGAGTCATCTCGCACCCTATTATTTATCTTATTGAGATCGACTGGAGAGAGCCCTCTCCTATCCTCGTAGGGCTATCTACGAGGCTGAGCTTGGTTTGATGTGGCCTTGAACTCGCCTTCCTTCAGCCTGAGGCAGATTCGAGCAATAACACCTTGTAATAAACAAATTACAACTAAAAAAACTGCAAAGTTGTTCTTTCAACATGTATGGGTTCATTTTGGATTACCCACTTCCATTGTATCTGATCGAGACACACGATTTGTTGGGAAGTTTTAATTGAGTCTGTGGGAACTGCTGGACACCAAACTGAAGAAAAGCACAACCTTTCATCCTCAGACAGATGGCCAAATAGAGGTAGTCAATAGGACAGTGATCCAGTTGCTCAGAGGCTATTGTAGCAAGCATCCCAAACTTTGGGATGAACATTTGTGTTATGTGAAACATGCTTACAATCAAGCAAAACATTCTTCTACACAGAGATCTCCTTTTGAGACCTGCTTTGGTTTCACACCAAGGTCTCCCTTGGATTTTGTCTTTGGTAAAGACATAGCAGTTGATGGAAACAGTGATGTGGACAAGGCAAACAAGTTCATTGAAGAAATCCAAGAGCTTCACTAGGCAGTACAGGAACAGTTGGAAAAGAGCCAAGCCAAATACAAGGCAAGGCATGACAAGCATCTGATGGAGCATAGTTTCCAAATTGGTGACCAAGTCTGGCTGTATATCAGCAAACACAGAACATAAGGTGAAGGTAAAAAGCTAAAGCCAATAAGGTATGGACCTTTCAAGATATTTGAGAAAATTGGTGAGAATGCTTTTTGCCTTGATTTACCAGCTTACATGCACATCTACTCAGTCGTTAATGTATACAACGTGAGACTATTTGAACCTTCATTAATTGAAGATCCCAAGGAGTAGAGTCAATTTCGTTCTATTGATGATCTGTTACCTGAATATCTCAATGAACTGTAGGAAGACACAATTCTAGACAGGAAGGTGAGGACGATGCGCGCGGGAGATGTTGAGTACCTCAGGATTGGACTCAAGGGTTCAAAGCCAAGCGGCGCAAAATGGATAGATATTGGACAAGTGAGATAGCTATACTCTCACTTAGTTGATGCTTTAAAACCAACTTTTGGTGGTCCAAAAGCTTTTTTTAGTGGGAAGGTCGTGATCCGAATTAGATCCTCAAACACTCTTACTGTTTCCTGAACTCTGTAAAACTCATACCAAAGTTTCAAAGTGTTATGGATGTTGAGCTTATCAGAAATAACTTCTAAACAATGGAAATTTGTGGTCAACACAGAGCAACGAGGACCCTCAGTCAAAGCACATAGATTGTTGGCCCATGGTAACCGCATGCTGGCACAAACTGGCAAAATGGGAAGACAGATCCGAAAATAGAGGCAGTTTTTGATATGCGATTAGCACTAAAGCACTAATCACGTATCACAGGGCATCCCCCTCAGTGAAGGAAAGCCCCAAGCACTTGTTCAAGGGGAAAAGCATAGAACCACACGGATATCACCGATTCCATCAGAAGGCGGGCCCCGCGGTAAAACCAGTAGGATATCGGAAGGCCCTCAAGCGATAAGCGGGTTCATCCGAGTCGCATGTGATTCCATACAATAGGTGACACACGTCCAGCGGATGAGAGAGAAATAGCTCTCATCACGCGGGTAAAGGGCATGCTACTTATCTGTGTGATATGGATGGAGACCATAGGATCTGGAGGCCCCAAATCAATGGTGAAGAAGAAATCCGATGGATGACCAGATTTGACAGGGAAATAGGCTGAGGCGGGTAATATTTGAGATCCAGTATGACCAATCAGTTGGCAGAGTGAACAATTTCATGGGAGATCTTGGAGAAACGGAAATAACAACCGTTCAAAGAAAACTGACACTCTATTCATGGGGAAATAGGTGGCCACCTCTCTGTGAAGTGTTACAGTGATGATGACATAGAGCAGGGGAATTCTAGTGGACAGAGGTAGGAGATCCAAAGAGCCAGGAAGCAGAAATGAACAATCAGGGAGCAGATTGGCTTTAAGCCATGAACAGATAGAGAAAGCAAAGAGGAGGAGGAGAAGAAGCAGTAAAAGAGAGCAAAGAGAGAGAGAAGCTAAAAATTGCAAAGAACAGAGAAGTCGAGCTAACCTACAGAGCAAAGGTAGCATTGATCAGATAGAGACAGAGAGAGAGTTCGAGAGTCTATGAACTCCAGAGAAGACTTGAGAGGTTTGAGCAACTCCTATGTGTATTCCTGTCAGGTAATGAGTAACAAATTGGACTCATACCACTGAGACCAGTTGAGGTCGATTTTCAGTAAGGGGAGTCTGTGTACTCTAAAGACTTGGGGGATCCAAGTACAAGCCTACTGATCATTATCTGTTAAGTGAGACTCAATTTGAGCTCACTATTGTAAAACTCTACTTTTTAAGACACAATAGAAAGGCCACCACTAAAGGCTGGACTAGGAGACATGGCCCAGGAGGATCTGGTGAACTCCTTATTAAATTTGTTGTGTTTATGTGTTTTCTTACTGTGTTCTCTTACTGTTTCAGTGTCTATGTATTTCGCAATATTATCGATCCATTGCATAAAATAACATAGAAATCCCCTAGCACATAAGTCTGTAATACCTTCATTAATTAACTTAGATCATTCACGAGTGATTTCAAATCACTTTCCTTGGGAAGAGTTCTCCATTTAACTTTACCAACTACACTGCACCACCATCTATGATTTCCTTAATAACATATAGTCCCATCCCATGCAACAAACTGAGAAACTCTTGGCAATGGTCCCCAAATCTATTAATGTAATCAAACTCATCCTGCTCAATTACTTCGGTATTTCTATCAAGAAAGTCCTTCTTTATCCCTTCCTTAAGCTTCTTAACTTCTGCTTCCGCCATGGCACTTTTCTCCCTCAACCAAACTCTTTCATTCATGAGTTCTTGGAGCCTAAGATCACCCTGCTATATCTCTTCATCGAGTCCCCACCGTTCATCTTTGAGCTCTTCCAATGGTGCGAGTCTTTCTTCTAGGGCTCTATGATCCATTACCCCTATGAGCGTCACTATGTGCAGACTATACATGATAGACTCCATAGGTGTTACGATCTCTACTCTATCGTCCAATCGAAAAGGTGTCTGTCCAGGTACACACAAGTCCCAAACACTTCGATGCGCATTGCATACCTTGTCAAATGCTTCAGCGTGGATAACCTTCTACGGGATTGTTCTTCCCACATACTGGCTGCCCAACCTTAAGATCCAACTGCACGTCTGTCCCCCAAAAAAAAGATTATTGACCATACCTCTCAATGTAGAGTTCATGTGCATTCGCGTATGTTGTTTTCCATATTTGGCATCCACCTGGCTATATGTGTGCATGGATTATCCTACACATTGTATTTATTTTTCAATCACACCCTAGGATTCCCAAACCGTGTGTGCATCATTCTCTTGCATGCGTGCCAATCCTCAACGAACCCATTTGTTGGCTTAATGGGGCCTGACCCAGGTTTGGAGTTAATTAGCCAAACAAATCCCTACATTAATGGATCTTTCATCATCATCTCGTGGTGTGCAGACTAAAGTCTCACTCGAAGTAGTATGGGGGGATGTTGGAACCAAGTTTCCACACCCTGGAGATGTCTGAGGGGTTGATTTAGTCCAACTGTGCCTACCTTCATGCAGGTTACTTTGCGCATTATTCTGACCTGCGAGACCTTCACGATCTATTATAATCGTTTGCTCACAGCCCTAACCGGGAGCTGAGAGGCTTTCGTGCTGCTATCGCAGTGATCTGTGTTATTTCCCAAAATTACACTACATATCTTACTTATCTTCTTACATATGTTAGTTAACTTCATGTAAACATATACTTTATCTCACATTTGCTTAATAAACACAATCATATATGTTCATGCATCATATAAACAATAGAAATGTAATTTATACCCAATACATTTAATGCAGAAAAAAATACATAGGAATTGTATAAAAATTCTTTCTATTAATGCTTCAATGGTTACAGACTCAACCTGCCCTGCGCACTCTACTGCAGGGGTCTGCGCACTCAGATGCAGAACCTTCTCCTACTCTACGACCCAAAGACTCAACTCTACACTTAAGATAAGACTCAATTCTCCATCATTCCTCCATTGACTTCTCTTTTTACAACTTAGAGCCTCATTGTATTTATACAATCCCATGGTCCGTGGACCATAGGTAGATCTCTAAAGTCGACATTACATTAAAAAATTGAGGGCGAACAACCCTATGACACATTTACAACTTCGCACTCTGCACCCACAAATTACAGAGTCTTTACATCAGATTTACAACTTTTAACCAAAAACTGGGCTTTTAGCCCCAAACTTCCCTTGGAGGATCCCATGCCCAACACATTTATTCTTCAGTATTCGACCATTCATCTATCTAACTCACTGAGGCATGCATCGGAGCACAGATATGACTTGTCTCACCTCAAGGCAGACCAACAATCTTTGATAATTCCCATTAATCCTAAGACCAGCTCCTCTTCTTATGCATTCAATATCGTAGTTGTCGACCCATTCACCTTTAACTCTTTGTACTGCCTTATCGGAGAAAATCCACATTGTTACTACACAGTCCTTTGCCGCTTAGCACTCTTAAAATTTTCTTTCACATATGACTATTCTAGTGTCCTTTTTCTTAATGCCATATTGGAGCCCCCTTAATATCGTAACTTCTAAAAAGTTCAAATTTCACCTTGGCTCCTTCTTCTTAGCCCTCACAACATTTCTTATCATAGGACCGAGAGTTGTGACCTACCACTTAGCCTTAAGGTGCTAAGGTGCTTTGTTCCTACTAGGGTCAGTCTTCCTTCAAAATCACTCTGCGCACTCGACTCTATGGATTTATATGCCCAAGATCCTACTCAATATTGTAAGCCCCCTTTATCAGACCTTTTCCAAACTTCAACTGCGCTGGAGTTTCGATATCTTAGTCCTCTAATTGTCAAGCTCCGATATGACTTCATCACTTCCACTTGGAGACTGCTTAGAGGTGACACATGTCACTCGGTTATGGCCCATTAGACTAGTTAATATAGTTAAATATGCCTGCCACGTGTCCTCCTGTACTGCCATGCCATGCTGACATTAGTTGTCACTGTAGCTTATCAGAGCCAGTCATATGCTGCCATGTTTCCTACTAGAGGAGAGAGTAGAGGGACCATCAACCTTTGGTTCTGGAACAAAATCCTTTGTTAATCTTCTTTTGGAATTCTTTGGTGCCTACATAGGCTTATTGGACCTTAACATTATCGCAGCTTTTAAAGCATCCTCTCTTTAAGAAGTTCAGATACTTTGAAACCCGATATGCTGATGTTCCGATGCGCCAAATCTTCAAGGTTGAAATATCCTTCGTCCTCCAATACAACCTACTATGGAATTCTGATTTCGAGTCCCGATGTGCTCAAATATCTGATATATCGATGCACCAATATGCTGACCCCCGATATTCTGATGCGTCGATTTGATGACCTCTGACATTCTCATCTTTCATCCTCTTTAAGGCATCAAGTCCCTTGACTTTGGTAGACCATATCTTTTGATCCAAGAGTCCATTTTTGGACTTCCACACACCATTGGAAAGATTTTTCAGAGAATTTTTCAATGGAAATGGTTTGATGTAGGCCTTAAGCCCATCTACTACTTACAAAATTTCTAAAAAATATCGACCACTATTTTTCTCCTTGACTCTCTTTCATGTGCCTCAAATATTGAACTCCCATTCACCAAAGTCATAATTTTATGGCTTCTCTAGTAAGCCTACTACTTGTTGAAAATAGCAACAAGAAATGATAAAAATAGACTCCAGTATATTCCAATTTTAATTTGTCCTTGAATTAAAATTGTGAATTAAGTCTCACTAGCTACTTTAAAATAATTAATTAATTCATTATGGATTAATTAGTTGGAGAAATTCAAGTTAGAAGTTTTTCTGCAGTCACGCAATAGTTATCCCTTAAATTAAGGAGATTATCCCTTAATTAAGGAGATAAGATTGAGTTATATTTGAGTTGTAATTAGTTAGCTCAGTTTACTGAGTTAATTCCAGTTAAATTAGTTCCAAACTGTTTGAGGAACTAATTGTGAGCTATCAATTAATTGATGCATGCATGCACTCAACCAATGTACTCAATATAACTGAAGATTCCCTCATCAAAAACTCATGCATGTCTATTTTTAGAAAGACCCAATTGAGATTAATGTCAAGGACAATGTACTATTAGTTGCATGTGTTTTCCTATAAAGGAAACCAATGCATGAAGTCAAGGAAAAGGTTCCAGGGTGTGGGATCAGTGTGAGAGATCAATGTTACACTTGGTAACAGGAGGATCACCCAAGAGAAACTGCGCAAGGAAATAGGAGGCTTGGAGGGCAGAGGAGAAGGTTCTTGAGAAGCCTTGTTTTCCTATGAGCATCCAGGAGGATAGTACTGAGAGCTGATTAGCTGTGAGAGCTAAGGCTTTCTATTATTATGATGTATTTCCACCTTGTATGATAATATATATAGTGGGGTTTTTAGCTAAGGCTTTCCCCTAAGTATTTTCTATGTTTCATGTGCATTGATTCTTCTTCTTATGGTTATATGTGTTCAGCTCCGATTCAGCTCGATCTTTAAGCTTCCACAAGTTTGATATTAGAAGTAGATTATAGTATTTTGCTTTGGTATATTGCATTATCGAGTTAATCTACAGTCATATTTTCTACATAGATCTCAAAGGTATATTTGTAGAGAATTTGCAGGAAATTCTACACTACTATGATGATTCTTGAGATGAAGCCTACCACTCCCATGGGATTCCATCTAGGCCATCACTGTGATCATCATTTTCCGGCTTCTTCAGTAAGCCTACTACTGTGATGATTTTCTACAAGAAGCATGCCCCTCTCATGGGATTCCATCCTTAACAACACAATAGTCATCATTTTATGGATTTTATAATAAGCCTTCTACTATGATGATTCTCTACATGAAGCCTACAACTATCATGGGATTCCATCCTAACCATCACTGCCAACATCTGCTATGACAAGTATCCATGGTAGTCTGGTTCACATCAATGCCAACACTCTTGCCAATAGTTAGGCAATGCTAACTTCCCAACACATCTCCCCTGCATGAATATTGACATCAATGCCAACACACATGAAGCTATCTTCACTAGGCTACTAACCATCTAGACTATCAAATGTACAACAAAATGCATACAAGGAAATTCAACAAATTTTTCAAAATGAAATTAACACACACCATAAGAAATGAAATTAACACACACACAACTACATAAATTAAACATGGCCATTTCTATCTACTTTTAAATTGAATAAAATATGAACTGTGTTGTCACCTAATCTACGCCCCCTTGCATTCATGCTTGAGAGGCCCTATTTTTCATGAGATAAGGCAATATATTTCATTTTCGAAAATAAGGGACCTATGAAGATATTAAGTACCAGAAGGCAACGGAGCGGAATTCAAATCATAGGAAAATGAGAGATTTCATAGGCTTGAAAGTCTTTCTTCTCTCTCTTCCCCTTATGACACGTGGTAGCAAATGTGAGGCTCTAAAGTTTCATATCGTACCTCGATACCTCGAAATAATGTTAAAGTTAAAGATCATGTAGCTTCTAGGCGGATTTTCACTCATCTCTACCTTTCTACCTTCTAGAAGCAATCTATAGGGGTGACTTGGCCAGATGATAAACTTCTCCACTCCTCTGAAGTATACTATTCAAAATTTTGTCCAACGGTAGAGATTAATTTTGAGGGGGAATAGGAGAGGTTTGTCTTCCCACTCTTCAAACTTCAAAGTAGGGTGGGGACCATGCTCTCAAGAAAATTTTATCTGCCGGTGCTATGATTCTCACAGAAAGGCATAATTTCAAAATTTCAATAGTAACACATGTTCTTCCCCCCTGACACCTATCCACCACTCCATCTGCCATCATCGAATCCTATCGTGAAACGTGCCCCTTCTCTATGACATCATCATGATGTCATCCAACCATTGGCCCCACTATTTATAAAAACCCTTCCTTTGCTCCAAGTTTTAAAATTTCTTTGTTGCTTCCCGGTGCACCTCTCAGCTATAACCTACAATGAATGTCATTTTCAAACTCAGTCATCCTAGCAGATCATCCTAGTGTTTTTTTAGACCTTCTCTACAACAACTAGGTAACATAATCACTTGTAATCCATGATTTTTGTAGGTTAGTAGTTTAAATTAGAAAATGATAGCCTCAAAGTTCTCAAAAACCCTAAGGGCTCCAAAAACCCATGAGTCAAAGCCTTCATCAAGCCTTGAGCCCCTCATGGACCTAAAAGCATAAATCGCAGTCCTAATCTAGTCCTATAACCTTAACAACCTCTGATTTGACCATTTTGGAAACTATGTTAAGGTGGAAGACCCTTTGGGAGTGGTGGACTTAGGGTTGTACTACCAGATTGCACTCTCTATGCATTACTTCCTAAATTTTGTTTCCTTGTTGGAAGTAACCTATATCGAAAAGAATAACTACTTCATTTCCTCCCAGGTGGTCAAAAGCCTAGCAATCATCACATAGTTAATTCATAGAGCATTGGTATACCCTTCTCCCCTAACCTTCTACAGTTCACTGGCACCACCCTAATGTATTATTATTCTAATCTTCCAACCACTGAGTAGAAACCCTTCTTGCAAATGATCCTATCTCCTGGGTTATAAGGCTTACTTATTGTTGACAGCTTCCCCGTCACCCTCTACCCAGAGCCTTTCCAACCTATCTTGTCCATAATTACTCACCTGTTGGGAGAAGAGGATGCTAATATATCTAACAAAGCCACCCTAGGCTTCCTGGAAAAATGTTGGAACTTGGTTGTGTGCTTGACATTCTAGCTTACTTGTCTGAAGCCATCATATTCCAAATTCACCACTTCATACTTCATATACTACTCCTTTTTGTTTAATATTTTTGTGTACTCTCATGTTGAAGAATTTGAATGTCTAAGCTTGAACTTGGACTCTAGGGAAAATAATAGAAACTCAGACTTTTATTATAAAGTTATTGTTAGAAAATGAATAGACCTTGAGAACTATTCACAATTCATCTCCACCTATATGGCCATTCCATATAGGATCATTCATGTTGTGTCTCCTCCTAGAGTTCTCCCCTAGCAGAAATAACTCCTATAGCTCAACAAGGACATTAGGGTAGGGGATTGGTATTTTTTTTAATACCACACAAATATTAGAATTTATGGGTGTGATCTTCCCCCTACCACCTACCTATTTTCATTCCTATGAGATTATTTTCTTTAGAATTCATTAGGAAGAGTCTATATACATATCAACTTCATTTTGTCCTTAAAAAGAAGGGACATCTATTCAAAATGGGGGGAAATGACAAAATTTTGTGTAACAAATGCCCCCTAAAGCATGAAGGCCAAACTAGAGTGAGGGGTGAAATTCTTTACAAGTGGAAGTGGGGAACTGAAGTTCGTTATCAGAAAACTTGCAAGCAAGAATAGAGACATATACATCATTGAAAACTCTGAACAATGATACATGAATTATGTTATGGATGCAGCCATCGAGAGAATGATCATGAAAATGGATCTGAGGCATGGGCACAACCATCGAGTGGAAAGGATCATAATGAAACCAAGGTATGGTCCCATCCATCCAATAATGAGAAGGATCATATATAACAACTCATGGTATGGTCGCAGCCATCCATCTGAAAGAGACATGTATATCAACATGATTATGTCATATCACCTCGCAACCTGGACTTGTGTAATCTAAGCCCAAGGTCTTGCGCTCCAAATGACCCAATCAAAGTACAAATCCTAACATGTGCATGAATGTGTTGAAGTCGAACATCCTAGGAAGTCGCTTGATTATCGGTCAATGATGTGAACCATTAACAAGCGCAAGAGAAACCACCAATAATGACAATGGCTGTCAAGGTATTGGCAGCACAGTTCATTGAATGTGAATAAAGGAACTGATGTTGAACACCAGTGAAATCACCAGATTGAAAGCCAATGATGTGATCTTGTCGTCGAGTGCGAAGAACTTTCCATTAGGGCATGCAAGCTCTAAGGTACTGGAAGGGATTCTCTCGGTCAAGTTTCTGGATAATGAGCTGAAGTCAACAGGAAGCAACCTTGTTGAAGGAGGCCCATGATGTATCCCATATCATCGACACGAGACAAAGGGATGTGAATGATTTCAGATGATACATAGAATCAAGAATAAGTGTAATTGCAGAAGGACTAACCCCTGAACATATCAGTGACACAATTCTGGAGTTTGGAAGATTTTTGATCAATAGGATCGGTGGTCATGATGATGTCGCGGAGATGAAATGGAAGGAAAAAATGAGCAGCCCAACCTAGCAAGGTCAACTGACGAAAAGGAGGATATCCCAACCCAACGCGAAGAAGAAAGTGTCATGTTCAAGAGTGAGCTTCCGACACAACTAATAGAGTTTCCAAATTTCCCACCACCATTTCTGGCAGGTACCCCAATTATTTTTTATCGCAATCTTGAAGGGGATAGCATGTGCTTGCACTGTAAGTTAATCCTTCGAATGAATCTGACCTAGTAAGTTTAATGAGCCCTAGGTAGGAGAAGCTCATGATCATCATGGCGACGAATCCAATTTTGTTTTACATTTTAACAAGTCCGACAAAGGTGTAACTTGGTATCTTTTTCATGTTTATAGAGTTTGAAAAAGACACGAAAAAAAAAACTCCACGTGGTCCCTTTTTGTAAATTTGTGTCTCTCAAGCCTGAAAAAGTAGAAAACAATACTTGAGATAACTGCTTCACCATTTCAATCAAGGAATACCTTTTTTGTAAATAGTTAATCCTAGCCTAAAAAAGGGGTAAATGTATACTGGGCGAATGACATTTCACAACCTTTAACAATTTCAAATTTACAAGAGCTCAGAAATATTTTCTTGTTTAAAGAGTCAGAAAATATATTAAAAGAAGACCCCCCATTTTATTCTCTTTTATGAGTCAAAAAGGGAAAAATACTCGGAAATATTTTCATTTGATTTTTACGAGTCAAGAAAAGAGTTGAAACGTGACTCTAGTACCATCATTGACAATCTGTCACCTGTCGCTACACAAAAAGATAAATGAATTATCTAGTTCTGAGGCAAAGTAGGTCAAAAATACTAAAACCCCCTAATATTTCATGAAAAATGAATAAAATGAGGAAAAAGTAATTATTTTTTTACCATTTACCATTTTACCTTTGTGTGAAGAGCTTTTTACCCACTTCGGTCCTAATTTTTCTGGCGCAGATAACAGGAGATCCGAGAGGTCATTCGCCGAGCCACCAGTTGCAAGTAAGAGACAAGACCTTAAGTTCCACTTTCATACTTATTTCACCTATTTTTATCCATTTTTTGGATGTCATGAGGAGGTTTTGGCAAAAAAAAAATAGCCCTTGGTCGGTGCGATTTCTAAGCAAGGAATTGCATCGATCGGGGGTTGCTAAGACTATCAACCATGTTGGTGTTGTGAACAAAAAAAATTCATGTTTTTTCTCAATTTGTCCATTTGAATCCAAATTTATCTAGCCAAAGATGATTATTGACTTGATTATATGGTTTTTACAAGGAAAAAATCGTGAAAATTGGTGGCTTGGAAGGAACGTGAGCATGAGGATATTGACACCTAAGTAATGGCTGACCCAAATTTCTTGGATGCTTTGAGGAACTATGGGATCCTCAAATTATTCCTTACACTAGGTCTACGGGCTCAACCCTAATTGATACAGTACCTGATCAGTCTCTGGGACGTGAATCAGGACATTTTCATCATTCATGACCAAGAGCTAGAGTTGGAAACTTCAAACATTTATTTCATCACAGGGCTATCTTGGAGAGGGGAGCCAGTCAATCTATATGGGTCAAGGCCAATTGGGGCAAGTGTGACCATGCTACTTGTAGAACATTGCCCAGAAGCACTCAAATCAAAAAGGCGCAAGATCGAGATTACGACTATTTGAGATCTTGTGTTGAGAGTGTTACTACTGACCATCAATAGAGTGGCTGGGGCCCAAGTGTAGCATGATACCATCAAGTCGAAGTTTCAGTATGCTATTGACTGTACGATGCCCACTATTTTAAACTAGGCAAAAGCTATGAAAGTCAACATGAAGCACCAGCTATCAAAAGCTAAGGTAGGAAACCTGAAGCAGTTTTGCTACAAGTCTGTGCTAGTGACCTTCTTCCTAGACTGGGTTCTGTTGTTCCACTACTAGATAGCTGAGGTGGAAACATCGATGCCACGAGACCCACGGATGGTCCATTGGAGTGAGTTGATGCCTAGGATTACTGGGGGCCAACATATGTCCTATAAGCCCATCTTTTTCTCGTGGCTACGATGACAACTGATCATAGTGGAGGATTGGCCTTACATCGATACCGACCTATGCAGAGATCCAGATATGCCACTCCTAGAGGGGAAGGATTATGATGATGGAGGTAAAAAATGAATAATTTATTTTTTGATGTTTTTTATTATTTTTGAGATATATGTGTTCATGACATTTTGGTTTTATGAATGCAGATGTTGGACCAGAACACCCTGTTGGGATGTGCTCGATCACCATGCGCATTGCTCGGCAGTTCAAGGTCACTCCTTACCAGGAGGGAAGCGACAATGAGGAGGATATCGCATGAAATATTGAGGGTTTGACCCATGGCATCCCAGAGTATGCACGGATGGGTGATGTCCCATGATAGTACTAGAGGCATACAGTGGGGGTATCAGATCAAATCTGCTGACTGCTAACTCACATAGTCCGAGCAGTTACATGCTACCATGAGCATCATGCTATTTAGTGTATAGGTCTAGCATTCCACATTTTTGAGGCCTGCGAGCCACAGATGTATTTTGAACACGCATATTATTTTTTGACGTTTTGATGTATGACAAAAATTACCAACACACACACACACACACAGATATATATATATGTTGTACTTCCTTGCTTACTATGGTAAAATTTATTTATTTATTTATTTTAATTTTGAGTTTTACATGTTTCACAATGTCTATCCAACACATAATTAGCTAATGCATATATTAATGTATTCATGTGTCTAGGAATATTATGATATGTAATGTAATTAAAATTTCTCTCGAGTATATGAATGCGTAGATACATTCTCAATATCTGAGGGTTTTTGATAGAATATTGCTCGTTAAGTTGAAGAAAAACAAGTTGTAAATCAAGGTTGACAACCAGTTCCTGGATGCCAAGAGCAATGTCTTCTGACAATAATTTGATAACTGCACTATACCCAGTGATGTTATTAGTTGTTCTACCTAAACACATACCTTGAATACCAATCAACTCACCATGGGGATCATAAATGTCCCATGATGCGGATGAGAGATTTTGGGTACTACTGCAAGCACCATCACCGAAACTGATGTGAGGAGACACCGACATCTGCAAAGTAGGAAAAACATAATAAGCAAGAAAGTTGCTTGCAAAACAGCACATCAAACCAAAATGTACAAAAATGAATGACACACTATTGTACAAAAGTACCCATGCAAGATGACCTAAGCATAATATTTTTTGGGAGAGTCCATGCTCGAACTCAGGTAATCGATCGACACAAATGAAAACCATATTTTTACTGTTGACATGATGAGTAAGCATCGACTTGGCCAAATAATAGAGTAGAACTCATATAAGGTCGTGTCCCCATGCCCCGTGGTCAAGGGTGGGTTACGAGTCATAAGATGACAACCCCATTGCAGTAATGGGTAATCAGTAAAAACTCGGGGAGGTAGAGGAAACCTAAATATATGAAAAGATAAAGGTGCCCTCAGTTGAGATATCTTGACAATGTCAAGAGAAACTAACATGTCAATAGGCAGCGGAGAAGATAACTTCTCAAGACACATAGACATGACCGTATGGCTAGGAAAGAATGAGGAACGATGATGAGTATCATTCCAAGGTACTTCATCCAGAGACATTACTTCCATGATACTCTCGTCAGAAAGAAATGTCTCGACTAAGGGATCGGTAGATTCTGAAGAACCAATCCACAGGGATTGAGAATACGCATCAAGGGATGGTCTTGAAACAGGATGATGAGAGGATACCGAAGGTGAAGCTGAAACAATTTCCATGTAATCGATTTTGGTGAGACTTAACGGCATAACCTTGCCCTATGTATCAACAAGATGTAGCGAAAGAATGACCCAAGTGTTGAGTCCCAAACTTGCATCTTCCCTATACACCTTTTTAGCCTTCTTTTCCAGTTACCTGAACCTCGAAGCTGTCAAATCATTACATATTATTTTTAAAAGAGCATATAAAGTGGTTTCCTAACTATGTCTTATGATTGCTGTTTGACTTAGATTTTTGCTCAGTCAGCTGTGGAATCTTGTCACTTTCCGTAGCCAGCTCAACTTTCCGCAGCCTTTTGTTGAAGTCTATGTTACAGGTGTCTACTGGAGAATCCGGCCACATGGGCAAGTTGCAAATGATGTGGACATAGAACATGTCCCCTTGGTTCAGCTGAATCACTCACAGAAGACCATGGTCAAAGGCAGTCAAGTGGTGGTCAACCTAAGAGTTTTACAGTGGTAGAATTATGTTTTTCACCACGTGAAGACTTGCGTGGCAAATTCCTAAATCCCAGGAGGCGTGCTAACACCTGTGGACTGCTCCGTCAACCAAATCTAACAGCCATGCTCCTTGGATTTAATCTTCACGGCTACCATATTGCTAGATTTCCGAACGTGGTTATTCATGTGTCTCTTTATCAACGCAGATTTTAGGAAGTAGTTGTGTCATTTCATGTTATAAATAAAGCATTATCATATGCATATTAGAGAGATTTTGGTATGTAATTTTGACTATTTTACGAGCCCACTGTGCCGTGAATTAATCCTTATATTATGATTGGATTTTAATACATGAGAAGGCACTGTTTTTAAGCTCAATTCGTGGTTGATTTCTGATTGGCCGAGGTTGCAGAGGGCCCCTGTACACCAAGGTTCTGTAATTACTGTATAGTTTCATGCTTTCTTCATTTAAGTTCTTGATGCCATAATCATTTGCTTGTATATATTACACTGCTTATGGTATTCATGTTGATTGTTGTCCATAGTTTCTTTTATGCTTTTTAATGACTGTTAACTGATCAGTGTCTTTATTTCAGGTTCTAATAGATAGCCCGAGCAAGTGCACATAGCTTTTTAATGACTAATGACATGATGGAATTATCTAGTCCTTCTTCTGATTTATTTTCTTAGTTCAAATTCCAACACTGTTTATTTCTTTCAGTTTTGTTTTGTTCATTTACTTTTCTGCAAGATAGATATTAGACTACTCATGTCATTTTCAGTTACCTCCTATAGCTAGAGCGAGTCGAATGGTGAGGGATTGAAGTATGAATGTGTAGTTTGATATTAGTTTATTTTTTTGCAAGTTAGTGATTAGATTACTCATGTCATTTTCAGTTACCTCCTATAGCCAAAGCGAGTCGAATGGTGAGGGATTGAAGTATGAATGCGTAGTTTGATCTTAGTTTCATTTTATGCAATTTAGATACATATTACTCAATTTTTTTATGGTTGCCTCCTATAGCCAGAGCGAGTTGAATGGTGAGGGGTCAGAATATGAGTTGATGTAATATGATTTAGTTTACTTTTCTTACAGTTTTTGAATTGCTTTGAGTTCAATTTTCTTTTTATACAACAGCAAGGTTACTGGGTTTCATAGTCACTAGCTCACTGTTTGGTTAATTAGAATTTAAGTACATTTTTATTTTCTCTTAGTAATTGATTTCATCATTGCAAGTTTGAAAACCTTTTTGAAAAATTTGAAGTTTGGAAATTATTTTAAAGGTCACCATTGCCTTGAACACTTATATCCATACTTGATTTTTAGAATTGCCATCTCACATTGGGGAATCAACGAGAAGATAAACCCAAAAACAAACCAAAAATAAAAAACAACAAGAAGTAAGAAATCGGTTATCTTGCATATACAGTGCACTTCACTTTAGCAGTTTACGACTCTCGGATTGACAATTTATATAGCAATTTAGGACACACTAAATTGACCAAACATTTTGGCACCGTTGTCGTGGAATTGAAACTAGGTAACCAATTTCTTAAAACAAAATACAAGAAAATTTCAAGGAAGGTAAAAATTGATGACTTCTCAAAGTATGCTCTCCTCTTGCACCTAGTGTGACTTGGAGGATCAGAAAAGAGAGTTATTGGTTCAGTAATTTCTTTAGTATGTTCTCTTCTTTCACCTAGAGTGATCTGGAAGATCAGAAAGGAATTATTAGCCTGACTTGAAGAAAAATAAAAGATGACATGCATAGAGCAAGAGATTCTAGGAGAAGGTTTATAGCTAGGGCCAAGAGTTCGATTTTTACAACTCCATCTACTTCAAGGTATAGACAAGATACACCTCCATCATCTCCAACTCACACTCCTAGCCTTAGGATTCCTGGAACTCAAGAGGCAGTAGCTGAATTAGGAGACTCTCCCACACTATCCACCGAATCTGAGTTAGGAAAAGACCCTTTCTTTACTTCTACATGAAAACACATTGTAATCGAGGAAGTAGAATCACCTGAAGAAGAAGAGGGAGAAATTCCTCCTTGTTCGCCATTAGTAGAAGAACTAGAGGACTCTGAAATCTCTGAGGAAACTATCATGACAGAGGAAGTAGTAAACGGATTTGGAGGAGGTAGAGGTAGAGGGTAGAGAGGAGGAAACAATGGAGGAGGTAGAGGTAACAACGGGGGAAATAGGGATGGAGACAACTCATTTGGATTTCCTATAGTTGATGAGGAATCTCGAACAACAATGAAAAAAATCTCACCATCTATCCTCCCAAACTTTTATGGGTTGAGAAGTGAGGAACCTGAAACATTTTTATTTGAGTTTGAAGTCGTGTGTCGAACTTATGATTACATGGAAGATGCTCAAAAACTCAAGTTGTTTCCTTCAACATTGAAGGGAGCTGCTCTAAAATGGTTCATGGGATTACTTACTCAATCAATTAGGACTTGGAATGACATGAAACAAACATTTTTGGATAG
>APFE030508106.1:0-10218 GCA_000404065.3 Pinus taeda | reverse complement strand
TCTCCCACACTATCCACCGAATCTGAGTTAGGAAAAGACCCTTTCTTTACTTCTACAGGAAAACACATTGTAATCGAGGAAGTAGAATCACCTGAAGAAGAAGAAGGAGAAATTCCTCCTCGTTCACCATTAGTATAAGAACCAGAGGACTCTGAAATCTCTGAGGAAACTATCATGACAGAGGAAGTAGTAAACGGATTTGGAGGAGGTAGAGGTAGAGGTAGAGGAGGAGGAAACAATGGAGGAGGTAGAGGTAACAACGGGGGAAATAGGGATGGAGATGACTCATTTGGATTTCCTATAATTGATGAGGAATCTCGAACAACAATGAAAAACATCTCACCATCTGTGCTCCCAAACTTTTATGGGTTGCGAAGTGAGGATCCTAAAACATTTCTATTTGAGTTTGAAGTCATGTGCCGAACTTATGATTATATGGAAGACTCTCAAAAACTCAAATTGTTTCCTTCAACATTGAAGGGAGTTGCTCTAAAATGGTTCATGGGATTAGTCACTCAATCTATTAGGACTTGGAATGATATGAAACAAACATTTTTGTGTAGATGCCTGGACTATTGTATGCCCACCAATCATAAGGATGAGGTATTCAAAATGGTGCAAAAAGAAGATGAAAACTTGGAGGATTTACTTGAAAGATTTCAATACAACCTGAAAAGAGCAAAAATGAATAACCTAGAAGAGGAAACCTTGAAAGCCCTTCTATTAAAATCCATTAGAGATGAATGGATAGATATTTTGAACATGATGGGGAAAGGAGATATATCTCAACTTCCACTTCATGGTATAGCAGAACTATGTGTCCATCTCTCAAGGGGAAAATCTAAAACTGGAAAAGGGCCTAGAGATCCTTCTCTCATTAGAGCAAACAAATCTACAACTGGATCAGTAAGTAGGGCTGAGATTGGAAACATGCTTGATGAGTTCAAAGCTGATATTTTAGGGAGTCTAAGTGAGCAACTAGACACCCTTAAGATACAAAACAAGAAGAAAGTAGAAGCTGAAGCTTTAGCCATATTTTGTCCAAAATGTAGGAAGAAACATGCTCTAAGGGAATTCCCCTTGGATGCAAAAGTTGTAGAAACATGTATGATTTGTTCAGAAATCCATGAGATCAAGGATTGCCCTTCAATTCCTGGGCTCAAAGCTGTCTTTCAAAAACACCCAAATTCAATTGAGTCTCTCTGTTTTGTTTCAAGGAGACCTTGGTAGGGGCAACAAAATCAAGGGTTTAACAACCCCACGAACTTTCAACCCCCACCAAATTGGAATCCTTGGCAACAACCTTGGTTCCAACCTCAAAATCCATTTCAATCATGGGTACAAGGTATGCAAAATCCTTATGGGAGATTTGCTCAATTTTATCAATATCCTCCATCTTTTCAAAATCAACAAGCTCCACAACTTCCAAATCAAAATCCACAACTTTCATTGCCATTTCCACAACAACAACAACCTTCTCAATAGAATCCAAATTCCCAACTCTTGCTTCCATTCCAACAAAAGACAAATCAACTACCTTCCTAGCCATTGCCAAATCCCAATAATAAAAACCCTCAAAATGCTTACATGGTAGAAGGACAAAAATTTCCTACCTATATGATTGTTCCTCTCAATGATGTACAACTCAGATCTGGTAGAGTTTTAGACAAGCCTTCTATAGATGCTCAAAAGAAAATCATTTATGAGGAAGATTCTCTTGAAGCCAATAAAAGTTCTGAAGCATCTCTTCAAAACCCAAGCACTCAAGAAGAAAAGGAAAAAGAGTCAACCCCCACAACTCCTATAGTTGAGCAACCTGCATCTTCATCCACACTTCCTTTTCCTGAAAGATTACAAATTGATAAAGGAGTGGAAAAACAAATCTTGTTGCTTGATTATGATTTTCTAGATGAATTAAAGAATGTCTGTATCAAGATTCCCTTGTTACAAGCCATTAGAGAGATTCATATTCTAGCAAAACAATAAAGGAGTTGAGTCTCAAAAGACCAGGAAGGAAACCAAGAGATACAAGAAGAATCCACCTGGTAGGAATAATTGCAGATATCATGATGGGAGAAATTACCATGCAAAAGTATGTAGATCCTGGTAGTCCAATTGTCAAAAAATATATCAATGGGGTAGAAATTCCAAATACTTTGATTGATTTAGGGGCTGCTATCAACATTATGAGTAGAAAGACTATGGAACAGCTAAAACTTCCTAATATTATTTTTACACCTACTCTACTGCAACTTGCAGATCGATCAATTATCAAACCAGATGGTGTATTAGAAGACATTTTGGTCTCCTTAGATTCTTGGGAATATCCAGTGGATTTCATTATTTTAACTCCCAAGAGTAATCTAGGAGGGTACCCACTCATCTTAGGAAGACCTTGGCTAGCCACAACTGATGCTTTTATCAGTTGTATATCTAGGGATATGTATATTTTTTATGGTAATTCGAAAAAGAAATTCAATTTGTATCCTCCAGCAAACACAATTACAGAAGTAGGAGATAATGAATGGGTCGATGACGAGGACACTATACAACCTGTCTTTACCATTTCTGAAATCAGTGAAGATATTCAAATTATGAACACATTAGAAAACTTTGAAACATCTTCAGAATATGACCACACACAATTTCAGTTAGATTCTGACATTGAGTATCTATCATCTAGACAAATGTCTCTTTACTCTAAGGAAAAGTTTGGTAATTCCGCCACTGAGATCTTTCCAGGTAAAACATTGAATATCAACAAAAACTTGGAAAAATCACAACAGGAAGAGCTAACCAAAATCTTGCAAAAACATTCTACTGCATTTGCATGGGAGTATACTGATATGAAAGGTATTGACCCTAAGACTTGCATTCATCACATCTACATCGAGGAAAACAATAGACCAATCAGACAACCTTAAAGAAGGATGAATCCAAACCTTAGGGAGATAGTGAAAGAAGAGCTCCAAAAACTACTCAAAGTAAACTTCATTTATCCAATTTCAGATAGCCGATGGGTTTCTCCTTTGGCTATAGTACCTAAAAAGAATGGTAAATGGAGGGTATGCATGGATTACAGGGAATTGAATAAAACAACTTTGAAGGATCACTTTCCTTTACCCTTTATCAATCAGGTATTAGATACTCTAGCAGGCAAAAAGTACCTTTCATTTTTGGATGGTTTTAGTGGCTATAATCAAATTTAGGTGGCACATAAAGATCAAGATAAGACCACATTCACCTGTCCATGGGGAACTTTTGCTTACCGAGTGCTTCCTTTTGGATTATGTAATGCACCCGCAACATTTGAAAGGGCAGTACTAGGAATATTTTCTGATCTAATCCATGATTGTGTAGAGGTCTATATGGATGATTTTACAGTTTATGGTGATTCATTTGAAGAGGCATTAGAGAACTTGGAAAAAGTCCTTATAAGATGTAAAGAAACAAACCTTTCATTGAGTCATGAAAAATTCTTTATGATGTTTACTGAAGGGATTGTTTTGGGACATCATATTTTAGGGGCTGGAATTAAAGTTGATAGATCAAAAGTTGAAGTCATCTCCAAGTTGCCTATTCCAAATTGTCAAAAAGATGTTAGAAGTTTTCTAGGATTTACTGGGTACTATAGAAGATTTATAGAGAACTTCACTAAAATAGCATCTCCACTCTTCAAATTTCTACAAAGACTGTGAATTCAATTGGGATCCTGATTGTCAATCAGCTTTGAAACTTGAAAAACAAGAATATCTGAAGCACCCTTTTTGAGAGGCCAAATGGAAACTTCCTTTCCATATTTCTACAGATGCTTCAGATACAGCTCTAGGAGCTGTGTTGGGTCAAAAGGATTTAGTTCCTTATGCCATTTACTATACCAGTAAAAATTTGACTCCCACTGAGTTGAACTATGTTGTGACTGAAAAATAGTTCTTAAATGTTGTTCATGCAATCAATAAGTTTAGACATTATATAACAGGCTATGAAACTTTTGTCCATACTGATCATTCTACAAATAGATATCTAATGAAAAAACCTATTACTAATGTCAGAGTTACAAGATGGCTCTTACTTTTATAGGAATTCAATACTACTATGTTGGATAGACCAAGAAAACAAAATACAGTAGCTCATTTCTTGTCTAGGATCCAAAATACTAAAGAAGATTCTCCTATACAAGATAAGTTTCCAGATGAATATTTATTTGCAGTAAATACTAAGACTCCTTGGTATGTAGATATTGCTAACTATTTGGTTATAGGGAAACTACCTCCACATCTATTTCCTAGTGAAAAAAGAAGAATTATTCAGGAGAGTTCAAAATATTCACGGATTTCTAACGAATTGTTTAAAACAGGGCCAGATTGTGTGATCAGAAGATGTGTTCAGGAAGATGAAATGCCTGACATACTCAAGGCATGTCATGATGAACCATGCAGTGGAAACTTTTCTGACAAAAGGATGGCCAATAAAATCCTTTCTTTAGGATATTATTGGCCTTCCCTCTTCAAGGATACAAAAGAATATGTCAAAAGGTGTGACAACTACCAAAGAGTAGGGAAACCGACTCTTTCAAATGAAATGCCATTACAACCACAAGTACTCATCAAACTCTTTGAAAAATGGGCTTTAGATTTCATTGAACCCATTAATCCACCATCTATGCAAAAGAAGTATATATTGTTATGCACTGATTATGTCACTAAATGGGTAGAAGCCAAAGCATTACTTTCTGCTACTAAAAATTCAGTTGTTAGTTTTCTTTATGAGGATATTTTTAATCGCTTTGGTGTCCCAAGAGAAATTGTGACAGATCAGGGAAGTCAATTTACATCCAACATGATGGAGAAGCTAATGGAAGAATAAAAATTCAAGCACAGAAAATCTACTCCTTACCATTCGCAAGAAAATGCCCAAGTGGAGTCTACAAACAAAGTTATTGAAAGCATCATCACCAAAACTGTTCATCTACACATAAGAGATTGGGTTGAAAGGCTTCCTGAAGCCTTATGGGCCTACAGAACTACATGGAGGAATACAACAAGACATTCTCCCTATGAATTTGTTTATGGGAAAGAAGTCCTGCTCCTCATTGGGTTTCAAGTCAAAACTTTCAAGATGGCAGTTTAGTTGGGGATGGATCTATCAGAAGCCCAAAAGCACAGAATGGAGCAGTTGAATGAGCTAGATGAGATCAAACAAGAAGCAATCCTAAGAACTGATCTAGTTCAACATCAAAGAGCTAAGTGGCATGACAGACACATCAAAGAGAAAAAGTTTCAAGAGGGAGATTGGGCATTACTATTTGATTCCAAGTTTAAATACTTCAAAGGTAAATTTCAGACCCATTGGCTTGGGCCATATGAGATTGGCAAAGTCTTTAGCAATGGAGTGGTAAGAATCAAGACCATTGATGAATTTCAAACTCCTCTTATTGTGAATGGCCACAGATTAAAGATTTATCATAATCCACTCTCAAAAGAGGAATTTTCCAAAATGTTTCAAGAGAATTCTGCAATAAGGCTGGTGAAGAAGAATCCTTCTTCCCCACCAGCCTAGCCTTTGTTCTCTTCTGTTGAAAAAAAAATAAAAAATTGTATAAGCCTGGAAACCAATCACTGATTGGCAGTCTTATATGGAAAATGTAGAGTGAAAATCAGGGACACCTGACACTCGATATTTTCCAAAACAAATCTCTCTTTCTTTCCCATTTTCACTTCACTTCATTTCCATCCCACTCCATTTCATTTTCATTTCACTCCACTCAACTTCATCTCACTCCATTTCATCCATTTCATTCCATTTCATCAATAAAAGTCTTTTTCATGACCATTTCCATTCAGATAGTTATTATCTAACTATCTCTATTCAGCCAAGTGGTTGCTATGTCAGTTTCCGCAGCTGGAATTAGTTTCCGCAGCCAGAAGCAGTTTCCACAACCACCACTCTGTTTTTCAAATTTACAGTCATGATGTTAGTGCAATAATCATGAAAACACAGGTATGACTGAGCATATGCTATGAAGACATGGAGCATCTACAGACATCAATAAGGAGCAGTTGATTAAGCGCTAATGGACAACAAATGACAAGGATTCCAAGGTATGAGTAAAAATTTCTTTCAAATAACAATCAAAGGCACAATTTTGCATAGTTATTAAACCTTAAAGCTCCACTATATGCAATGATTACCACAATAGCTCCATTACCATTCCACGACCTTACTCCATGAACCATGCATTTATTCCCTAAATGGTCTCATGATTAATTTTTGGGTTTAACTCGTAGATGACTACACTTTCACACTCCACTTGTACTCATGAGATATGACCCATTTAATTACGACTCCTCTCCACCGTACTTTTCGCAGCCATTTCATCAATGTTTTACATCTCTTGCGCAACCGTTCAGTTCAAAAATTCTGACTCCACTTCACTACCTTACCATTTTGTTAAAGCCACACCTTGTTCACCTACATCTCCACTGCATTTTGTGAACTCACCTCAGCTGCTCATCCTCTGTTTCCGCTTACAGCTCCCAAACACTCCCATTACCTGTTATCCATCTTCTATTTTCAGCCATTGTTTTTCCATAAACCTTGCAACCTAGCCATCTTACCTCTATTAAACTCTCACACGCAGTTGAATTTCAGTTGAATTTCAAACAGAGGAAAGGATGGGATAGTTATTGAGGGCAGAACCGGAAGGGCCTAAGTTCTTAGAAGGATACCCTCAAGTAAAAGATTTGCTGAAGAAGGCTCAATGGCTACGCTTCATTCAAAAATTTAAGGGCCATAATAAGGAAGTAACAAAAGCCTTTGCAAGGTCTTTCAACGGCCAGGTGGTGGAGATCGGAGACCTTAAGTTCACGGTCACTGAAACATCAATAGCAGCTGCCACAGACTTGCCCCAAGAACGTGAGCGTTGGTTTAACAACAAAAATCTGGATGAGCAGGCATGGAGAATTATATTACGTAACCCAGGTATGGACATTACTGTATTCACAAAAGGAATTCTTGTTCATGCATTAAAAGAAGAGTGGGCCAGCTTACTGTTAATCATTCAAAAGTTTATCACTTGTGAAGGCTGATTTGGAGCATTGTACATGTATCATACTAGGTTATTGATGAACTTCTTAGAAAACCAAACCCTTAATCTGCCCTATTTCTTATTGCTGAGCTTGAAAAAGATGGGCACCACAGTCCAAAAGAACATATGGGACATAGAACCTCATTTATATCATCACGGACTCGTGAGGATTCTAATTGAAGATCAATTGAAGAAAAACAAAGATACCTGGGAACGGTTTCTAGTAAGAAACTACTTTCAAGAGCCATCTGAGGCACCTGAAAGCAGTACACCAAAGACACCAAGAAGGAGTAGGAGAAAAGAGAAAAGTGCCATAATCCAAGACTCTCCTATTAGCAAAACTAAAGAAGTTGGTCAAAAAGAAAAGGAGGAAAGAACTAAGGACAGAAAATAGAGAAAATTGAAAGGAAAAAGGAACATAGAAGATGTCTACCAATCACTAGAGCCATCTGTAGAGGAAGAATATCAAGTGTTGTCTGAGAGACTAGTGCATATTCAAAAGCAAGCTACTACAGCTAAGAAGAAAGAAAAAAGAAAACAGAGCATGGAAGAAGAGAGTACTAGCCCACAATATTTAAGAAGAAGCAGCAGGCTTAGAGGAAAGTGGAGGAAAACACAAGTAAAAGGACCCCACTTCATCGACTTGGGTGGGGAAACACCCGAGAAACCTCTAGCTGGCCGTAGTTCACCTCATCTTCAGCCAGATATTGAAACCAGTCCTCCATATGTTGATGTAAGTCCTTCTCAGCCAGAATTAGAAGACAATCCTCCTCCTCAACAAGACTTTGAAGTCAGCCCAAGGAAAACACCCGAAATAGAACCAAGTCAGCAAGAGGTGTATGATTACCTCGAATTCTTAGAGAAGACAGTTGTAGGCCTGAGCACATCATCCACTCTACCTCACATAACACAACATGCACAAGTCCATCCTTGAAACAAGAAGTGTTTGAACTGGAGGTTTTAAATAGGCACATTAAACAAGAAAATGAAGCATTAAAGGAGCAAAGAAAAGTGGAAAAAAACATTCATGATAATACTATGATACATTTGGGACTATGGCAGAAAAACAACAAGAAATTAAATAAAAAGTGCAGAAAGTTGAGCAGGGAATTAATCAATCTCAAATTCAGATGTTTGATAAGAAATCCCAGGGTAGTGGTAGCACCAAGAAAAAAGAGAAGAGGACTGGAAGTACTAGAAGAGGCTTCAAAACACATGGATTAAAGGGGGATGACTAAAATTTTGGTTGCATGAGGACATGCAACACCTTCATAGTGGGGGTATGTTGAGCCCCAAACTTGCATCTTCCCTATACACCTTTTTAGCCTTTTTTTCCAGTTACCTGAACCTCCAAGCTATCAAATCATTGCATATTAGTTTAAAAAGAGCATATAAATTGGTTTCCTAACTATGTCTTGTGACTGTTGTTTGATTTAGATTTTTTCTTAGTCCGCTGCAGAATCTTGTCCCTTTCTACAACCAGCTCAACTTTCCGCAGCCTTTTTGTTGAAGTCTATGTTATAGGTGTCTACTGGAGAATCCGGCCATGGGTAAGTTGCAAATGATGTGGACATGGAACATGTCCCCATGGTTCAGCTGAATTACTCACAGAAGACCATGGTCAAAGACAATCAAGCGGTGGTCAACCTAAGAGTTTTACGGTAGCAGAACTCTGTTTTTCACCACGTGAAGACTTGCGTGGCAAATTCCTAAATCCCAGGAGGCGTGCTAACACCTGTGGACTACTCCATGAACCAAATCTAACATCCACCCTCCTTGGATTTAATTTTCACAGCTACCATATTTCTAGATTTCCGAACGTGGTTATCCACGTGTATGTTTATCAGTGCAGATTTTAGGAAGTAGTTGTGTCATTTCCTGTTACAAATAAAGCATTCTCATACACATATTAGAGAGCTTTTGGTATGTAATTTTGACTGTTTTATGACTGCATTTTAATACATGAGAAGACATTGTCTTTAAGCTCAATTCGTGGTTGATTTCTGATTGGCCGAGGTTGCAGAGGGCCCCTGTACACCAAGGTTCTGTAATTACTGTATAGTTTCATGCTTTCTTCATTTATGTTCCTGGTGCCATAATCGTTTGCTTCTATATATTACACTGCTTATGGTATTCATGTTGATTGTTGTCCATAGATTCTTTTATGCTTTCTAATGACTGTTAATTGATCAGTGTCTTTATTTCAGGTTCTGATAGAGAGCCTGGGCAAGTGCACATAGCTTTTCAAGGACTAATGACATGATGGAATTATCTTGTCCTTCTAATGATTTATTTTCTTAGTTCTAATTCCAGCACTGTTTATTTCTTTCAGTTTTGTTTTGTTCATTTACTTTTCTGCAAGATAGACATTAGATTACTCATGTCATTTTCAGTTACCTCCTATAGCTAGAGCGAGTCGAATGGTGAGGGATTGAAGTATGAATGTGTAGTTTGATCTTAGTTTCATTTTATGCAATTTAGATATCAGATTACTCAATTTTTTTATGATTACCTCCTATAGCCAGAGCGAGTCAAATGGTGAGGGGTCAAAATATGAGTTGATGTAATATGATTTAGTTTACTTTGCTTACAGTTTTTGTATTGCTTTGAGTTCAGTTTTCTTTTTATACAGTAGCAAGGATACTGGGTTTCATAGTCACTAGCTCATTGTTTGGTTTAATTAGAATTTAGGTACATTTTTATTTTCTCTTAGTAATTGATTTCATCATTGCAAGTTTGAAAACCTTTTTGAAAACTTTGAAGTTTGGAAATTATTTTAAAGTTCACCATTGCCTTGAACACTTATATTCGTACTTGATTTTTAGAATTGCCATCTCACATTAGGGAATCAACAAGAAGATAAACCCAAAAACAAACCAAAAATAAAAAACGACAAAGTAAGAAATCAGTTATCTTGCATATATAGTGCACTTCACTTCAGCAGTTTATGACTCCTGGATTGACAATTTATATAGCAATTTAGGACACACTAAATTGACCAAACACCAAGGATCAGACTTGAATTAAGTCATGTTGATAGAGGAAACATGAGGAGGTGGGAGCGAAACAATTCCCATCTAGGCAGGATCTTTAAAGAGTCTTGCCCCCACACTCTCATAAGGAGCATTGGT
>APFE030508091.1:0-11328 GCA_000404065.3 Pinus taeda | reverse complement strand
TATAGCTCTTGATATCTCTTACATCTTAGTTGAACTTTCATTCACCTTTCTCTTAATATTGAAATTGAACAATTAGTTGGTATGGAATAGATCAATCTCCTGTACAAAACAAAAATAGTGCCATAAATATGGTTTGATGAAAAAGACTCCAATCCTACTTATTTATTAGTAATAATAATAATAATAATATTAATATTAATAATAATATCCATTTTTAAGGTCACAGCCAAGCCAAACACCAAATTGGTGTATGAGACCCCTTTGGTTTTGAACCTGTGAGCTTTTAGGAGGAAACACATGCTCTTAACCATTAGGCCCACTCAGAAGATTGTCATATTTAAAATATTTGTAAGCATATTGGAATAATAATAACACAACTTATACTAAATATGTTTTAGAATGAAACACATGCTCTTAACCATTAAGCCCACTCGGAAGATTGTGATATTTAAAATATTTATAAACATATTGGAATAATAATAACACAACTTATACTAAATATGAAAATATTGGTTTTGAAGATTCGCATTACCTAATTTGATATTCACTTCTTAAGATAAAATATGTGTGATTCATCCTTTAATTCAAAATTCTAAAAACCCATGACAATTTTTTCACTTGTAATTTCAATCTTGATCATACTAGAAATCGATATTCTTTTTTAATGTTTCCTTCTTCCTTAATTAAATCTTATGTTATATTAAAATAAATATTAAGTTCCATCGCTAGTTACATGAGAAACCCTTGTACGAAGGGAGACTCCTCCGCCTACATAAGTAAAGGAGAGATGGTATGCCCACATCGATTCTAACAGAAATCTTAATTCTTTTGTATCAATTAAACATTTTTTTTTCTTAGTGTGATGTCAGTGATTTTCTTGACATGTTTTTTTTGAAAAATAAGAGGTGAAATTTGAATTGGGGATTTTGTTGTCTTCATATCCGTTAGATATTTAATATTTATTATATATTATGTATAACAAAAAAAAATACGTATTTCCCTTTTAAGTCCAATATAGCAAATCTATTATAGTAAAATTTTGTGTCTAACATTAATCTTAGATACTCCAATTTGCAGCAAACTGATTTTGTTTTTCCTTCCTTGGACTCACTGCAACAACTGGCACTCAATTTTTCTTGGCACTGCAATTAGAATTAAGAGTGGAATCACATCTTCTTTTATTATACATTTACCACACTTTCTCCCCTGCAGTTGCAGTTTTGCCATAAGCTCAATATTGAACAACTTTGATACCAAGGGTCTTCCTTCTTGTTGTTTGTTTTTTTTCCATTGAAACTTACTGGACAAATTCATTTATATCTCTTCCTTGATTGGTAGGAATATGATATCACGATTTCCATGTTCAAGTATTTCTGTTTTATTTTACCTATACTTTTGATAGGGAAGCATACTAGCAATATCCATATATAGAATACATTTATACTAATGTTAAAACGATAAATGTTTTAACTCTCACTCCCATTTTATCCTCTAAATGATCCAATCGATATTGGTGAGTCTAGTGCATCATATTTGTTTCTCTTTATCTCTTTACCTATTACTATATGGTTCAATGGAGACATTTATAATTGGTGTCTTCCCATAATAGATGTATTTTTGGTTATATTTCCTCTCAAGCGTAACTCTTTTATTAATGTGGTCCACCCATTTTCGCATTCTATTTATTTATTTTTTGCAATTACTAGTCCAAAACTTTAACAGTCTTATGTTATTTCACAATTACATTCAAGAAGTGATATTTCTTGGCCTTTCAAATTTGATGCATTCCATTAGAATTGTTGGCACTTTGCTTCCTTCATGATAGAATCTGTAGAACCTATTCATCTGAAATTTACTACTATATATGTATAGTCTTTTCCCCTAAAACATATATTAGGATTCCAACTTATAGTATATTATAGTTGCATTGATTAAATTGGAATATTTTCCAAGGTCCCCATCTATCCCTCTTCCTTCATGAGAAATAGTTGAGTTAGTTCTCCAACCAGTGCTTGTACACTAAAGCTCATACTATTTCTACTTAAGGCAATATTATTAATAATTGTATATATCAAATTTACACATAGATAACTATGTATCAACATAATATGGTAGACTTGATAATGTTACTGAAATATACCATTTTGAACTATGAGATGGATTTGTACTGACAATGAGATGCATTAAAATATTGGGTAGGTATTTCTGTGGGGTTAGGCATACTCCACTAAGCCCCTATATTTTTAGATCATATCAAAACACCTACCCCTTCAGTTCCTCTTTTAATTTCCTAGACACTTCCTAGGTAGGTTCCTACATACATCTAATCTTTAGTTAAGTTGTTGATAATGAGTGGGCTAAATCAAACACACACCTCTAGAGCACTTTATGCTCAATTGCTACCTACAATGGTTGGGATTTGTTTTCCCAAAACCATAGTGATTAAGGTGAAATGAGTCTAAACCTCTCTCTCTTATTATTTCACTCGGTACTAAGTTAGGATACCGGAGGTAGCCCCACCTACCACCATCTCTTTGATCTCTCCTAAACAATGCAGTGATGTCATCTTCGAGAATAGGAAATTTGATTGCTTCCTCATTCACTCTCAAAGTAAGGGGAAGGTTGTAGCCATGTCCATGGCGCTCATGAAGGGTTCATCGAAGGAGTAGAAGCAAGCACGTGGATACAGTGATGGAAGAATACAAGGACATCTTCTTCTCACCCATAGGGGTACCCTGTCATTGTGAGGTCAAGCATTCAATTGATCTTAACCGTGGAGAACCTCTACCCAAAGGGTCCATGTATCACCACTCCATTATGGAAAATGAAGAAATCAAGTGGCAGATCCAAAAGTTGTTGCAAAAATGGCACATTCCACCAAGTTCTTCGCCTTGTGGGAGCCCGATTGTACTTATATAGAAGAAGGATGAGATGTGGAGGCTTTGCAACGATTATTGGGAACTAAGAAAAATCACTTTCACGAACAGGTATCTAATCCCACATATTGATGACCTCCTATACTAGCTTAAGGGGGCCAAGTATTTCAGCAAGATCGATCTAAAGCTTGGTTATCACTACATTCAATAGATTCCACAATTTTATGAAAGACAACATTTAAATCCAAGGAAGGCCTTTTTGAATGGTTGGTTATGCCCTTCATGTTGAAAAATTCCCCTACTACTTTTATGAGGCTAATGGATGACATCTTGTACCCCTTCAACAACTCACTCATGGTGGTTTATGTGGATGACATCCTCATCTTTAGCAAGTGTTTGGAAGAAGACTTATATCACATGTAGGAGGTACTTCAAACCCTTCAGTAGCACAAAGTGTGTGCAAACTTGGAGAAATGCACCTTTGGCGTGAGTGAGGTTCATGTTGGGATTCTCCCAACAAAAGGCATTCATTGAGTTGAAGCGCAACCTCTACTATAGATGAGTACTCACACTACAATACCTACAACGACCATTTGAAATTGAGACAGACGCCTTAGACTATGCTATTGATAGATTCCTCAGCCAACATGGGCATCGAGTGGCATATCATAGTGAGAAACTTTCCGACACAATTCATAATTACCCCACTTATGATAAAGAGATGTATTCCATCGTGTAGGCTTGCCAATAATGTAAGCACTACATTCTGGGGAAGGAGATGATCATCCACACACATCACAAACCCCGAGAAGTTGACTGCCCAACTAACCCCAATGAGGCCCACAAACACTTAACGTTACACCTCCTCGCGTCACGATTTTGTTTGTTTAGGGTTTTCTCATGTTTTTCAATAATAAATAGGTGCTTGAGCCTCATTGTAACACAATTTAGAGGCATGTACCCACCACATCTATTCTCAGAGATATGCTACAATCGCTCGAGCTAGTCTTATTTCCATTCTGTTTGTAACCACATTTCATTAATTGGTATTAATGAAATGAAGTATTATTTATAATTCATCTTTGTATTTATGGTTATATGTGTAATTTGTTATGTTCATGATTAAATTCGAATCAGAAGGTGTCCAAGAAGAGTAAGGAGTACGAAAGATAACAAATATTGTTCGAGTTACGAATTTGATTAAGAGTTGGATCAAATCACTAATAAGCTAAAGCATGCCTCGCGAATGTATAAAGTGAAGTTTCCCTTCAAGTGATTCAAGTGTGGAAGAGTTAGACATTTTTCATCCATGTGCCCTTACAAACAAAAGACAAAAATGGAAGGTGATTATAAGCCTAGAGGCAAAGATTAGAAACATGAAAATAAGAGGATCTCTAAGAAGAAGGGGCTTTACTCGAAAGAAGATACCTCAACGCTAGATTAAAATTGTGAAAATTCCTTAGAGGATGAGTTAAATGAGTGGTTACTTATGGAATTTGCAGCAAACTCCAAGAAACCAGATACTATACTCTAATTAACAAGGAGTGGTGGACCTTGAACAAGAAATCATGAGTGCTCTTGATGAGTTAAAGAAGGTTAGAATAAATAATAATAAAATAAAAGAAGGTATATATAACTTAGATAGTGAGGAATTTGTTAATCAAAAATAAAAACTTGAAGAAGTAATTGGAAGTAAAAACAATTTATTTCTTCTATTAGAATAAAAGCAAAAAACATGTGAAAATATAGAAGAAGAGAAAAAGCATCTAAAGTAGGAGTTAATCAATGTAAAGAGGCATATGATCCTAGATACGATAAACTAAGAAATTTTGTCCTTGAAAGTCAAGCTATAAGATGAAAAATGAAAGGAAGTAGTTCTTAATGATCTATTTCACGAATGGGAAGAAAACTATTAGATTCTCGAGGAGGAAATTTTCTCTTTGAGAATGGATCTTGAGAGAATTGAGACCGAGAAGGGTGTAAATGAAAATTTTGCATAGGGGAGAAGGAAGATAGATCAAATTTTGAACAGTAAAAGGTCTCTAGAAAACAAGATCTCTATGGGATATTCTAGAACGGAAGGATATCCTATGAGAGATGAAATTTAGATCCGCGGGATTTGAGGAACCTCAAAGCTATGTGAACGTGCTTCAAGGAAGAACCAATGAAGATAAAAGAGTAGAAAATGAGAGAGGAACCCATTACAGGAATAAGAATTCCAACTTCTCAAAGGACTCATACCAAATGAGGTTGAATCAATCATCAAGGCAACTCAGGTACCTTCATGTACAAACTTGTGAACCTTCTGAATTCAAGTACTCTAATTTATTTTATGGTGATTATTATACATGTCATATATTTGGACATAAAGCTATTGATTTTACAAGAGTCTAATTTGAAGAAGATGGAAATTTCAGATACAATAAGTATCCAAATTTTATATAGAAAGGCTCTCCTCCTAGAAAGAGGACTCCTTTCTCTTCTCTGATGGATGATGTTGAGTTCTTCAAATGTATTAATCTTAGGCACAAGGTGAGTGAATTTAGAAGAAGGTTTGAGTATTCTTATAAATGTCAGAATGCTTTGCATCCATCATTTCCGAAGGATAAGAAGAATTAGATATGTAAGTGTAGAAAGAACATGGAATATGGGATTTCTATGTTAGTACATAATGAAGAAAACAAATGGTATGTGGATAGTGGTTGTTCCAAGGATATGACTTGAGATAGAGTAAATTTATGTCACTAAAAGAAAAGGAGAGAGGGAACAATATCACTTTTGGAAACAATGTTGCAACAAGAATTAAGGGTAAGGGTATAGTCAGCCTTGATGAAAAGACTAAAGCTATAAATATGATTTATGTAGAGGGCCTCAAGCATAAATTTCTTAGCATGAGTGAGATGTGTGATAATGGATATAATGGGATTTTTGATCCAAATATTGTGAGACCCGAAATGAAGAGAACAAAAAGTCGGTGGGAAAGGCAATCAGAACCCGATTGTGTTTGATGACTCCAAAGTAATTTTGTACTTGAGCAAGGAAAATCAAACCCGATTGTGGCATAAGAGACTTGCTCATATGAAGTTTGATAGTATGATAAAATTCAACAAGATAGGATCTGTAAAAGAATTTCCAAGACTATTAAGGCGTGATAATTCAACGTAAAAGTCTTGACAATTTGGTAAGAACACAAGGACTCATTTTAAGACAAAGTAGTTCTCAACATCTAAACATATCAACCTCATTCACACTGATATCTACAACCCAACTAGGAAAAAAATCCAAACAGTGGAAATGTACTTTATGTTACTTATTGATTATTAAAATATTGCCACATGGATAATTCAATTGAAAGAAAAGTAAAAATTTCTTGAGAATTTTAAGACATTTAAATCTAACGTAGAGAATGAAAAGTATCTAATGATCAAATGTTTAGGAACAAACAGAGGTGGATAATATACCTCAATATGGTTTGAATATTATTTTGAACATAATGGAATAAGGAGGGGATGTTTTGTGGAAAAAAATCATTAGTAGATAGAGTAGTAGAGAGAAAGAAAGGAAAAATTCAATAGATGGCAAGAGCTATGATGGATGAAGTAGATGTACCACACACCGTTTGGGGAGAAGTTACTCAAGAAACAATGTACCTGGAAAATAGAAGACAATTAAGGCATGGTAGTGATAAGAGTCCCTATGAGTTATTGAAAGGAGGACATACATTAGTGAAACACAACAAGGTGTTTGGGAGAAAATGGTTTTCAAAAGAAATGATAAAAAACCTTGGAAATTTTGATTCTTGTGCTAATGAGGGGATATTCCTTGAGTGCTCAGCCTGAAGTAAAGGATACAAATGCTTCAACAAAAGAACAAAGAAAATAAAATATTACATTGACATAGTAGTATATGAAATAGTACCATAATCTGAGTCTTCCAATGGAAACATGAACTCGTATATAGAATAAATCGTTGTGATCTACATGGTTCCTTAAAATGATTTTATTTGTAGAATATTTTCGTCTACAAGCCCAAATATCAGAAACAATTTTAAAGTGGGGGTAGGAGATGATGTAAAAAAGACAAGAAAAGAGAAAAAGAAGGTAAATGAAAAATGTAATTCACTCAACCCATTTTGTATGTGATGATTCAATGAAAGAGTATGGATTAGGCGAACCATCATCTATCCCAAAGCCACCTCATCTCAGAGACATTTTGGTAAGGTAACTAGCATGGAAGATAAGTTGATGCTAGCCCCTTGAAGGCCAAAGTCAACCAGTTGGATGCGGTCGATTAATGACCAAGATGAACTTAGGTCGTTGAACTCCACTCCTGACCCCATCCAATCACCCGGTTGGAGACTCGGGACCATGCATGCCAACAAGCATGCAAACACATCATTGATGTCAGTAGGTGAGTGCAATATTAACAGATTCAATTACCTCTCCCTCTCACTTCTTGTCCAACCCAGTGGTACCATGTGTCCCCCTCCTGTTGGAAATAATACTGAGAGGGGGGGGGGTGAATCAGTGTTATCAGATCAATAATTTAATTTTCAAAACTTATTTGTATATGCTACTTGAGCTTAGTGAACTAGCGTGTATACGCAACTATGCTTAATGCAACTAGCATATATGCAAAGATCTTTAGATTTACCCAAATTATCATGTATTGAACTTTGATCAGTATATCAAGAATTCACTAGAGAGTGCAATAAAAGCAGAATAAAACATCACACATAAGCAACACACAAGAACACTAAGATATAAGGTGGAAACCCAATGTGGGTAAAAGCCACTTGTCGATGTCATCTCTCTCTTCTTTTAATAATAAGAAAATTCGGATTACAATTTTTTTGTATTGGTGCAATCTTATACTAGTATGCAGGCTTCTACCTGCAAAAGGATACAACCTTCTCTCATTCTCTAGCTTCTACTAGAAGGGAGCTACAACTGCCTAGCTCTTGTAGTAACTGATATGTTTACTAATACATAGGCGCTGACCTACAGAAGGCTACAACATTATTTTTCTATCACGGACCACATTTCATAAATTTTCAGACTGGATCCATCAACAACATCATTCAATCATCAAATATATATGCTTCAAGCAATCTCCTTTTGAACCAACTAGACCTGAATCAATCAATCACTTTGACAACCCATCATCTAATCATTTAGAATGTTGTCACGAGAATACAGTAACCAGAACCCAATCGAGAACCCACAAGACTGCATCAGCAAACAGAAGAAACTAAAACATATTCTATAAGGTATACACTACTTCCATGTGTTGAACCTGCATGCCTACGCGCTTCCCTCAAAGTGAACCAACGTATAGATTTGTAAATCAAATTTATGATGTATACGTCACTTTGATATGAAGAACCAACGTGTATATGCTCCTTTTCTAAAGTGAACCTATGTACAAATCTGTAAATGATGATTTAAACATTACAACTATTCCAGACTTCAGTCATACGCACATCATCATATTTACAGACTACAACATGTGCCAGTTATTCAGATACATGATCAAACCACATAAAGATAATTCACTTCAACCCTTAAGATCCTAATACATCATTAGATACTGTCCTTCATCAAACGTTAAGGTTCATGCTTGCTTCAGATCGAGAAGAACACCTTAAGCCAATAACCTGCATATTATATCTCACACTTCATTAGATATTTGATACTTGCACACCATCACCTAATGATCTTCTTGTTGGAAATAATATGAGAGGGCGGGTGAATCAGTATACGCTACTTCAGTTAGTTAAACCCGCATATATACGCAACTATGCAGAAGAAAAACCGCATATACAAAGCAAACGCTTAATTTACTTTATCTTTCTGATGATGATTGTTAATCTGTGATGCCGAATTAAATAACGAGTAACCAGAGACAGTAAAATAGAGCAGAAAGAAAATCACACAGAAGAACAGAAGATATAAGTTGGAAACCCAATGTGGGTGAAAACCACTTGCTACAATTCATCTCTATCTTATTTTAAATTAGAAAACTGCTTTTACAATGTACTGGTGCAGTCCTTTACCAGTACGCAGGCTGCAACCTGTAGAGAGCTACAACCCTCTCTCTTTCACCAGTTTCTCCTGGAAGGAAGCTACAACCCCCTTTAGTTCTTGCATTAGCGAAGATACTAGTACGTAGGTGCTGGCCTACAGAAGGCTAAAACCTCCTCTTTCTTCCAGGGACCACATTTCATAAATTTTCAGACTGGATGTTCATGCATGCGTGCATACGCTTCTATGTTTGGAACAAACTGCGTATACGCGATTTCCATTTACTGAACCAGCGTGTATACGCGCTTTAGCTTCACTGAACCTGCGTACAGATCTATAAAAGATAATTCGCTCTTTCATATATTCAGGACGCTAATTAACCGAGATTATCAGTGTTATAGATCAAGCAAGCACCACATATAACAAACCAAAATCATACAAGGATATTATCATTAAAGGTTAAATATTAAGACCCATCAATAGAACTTATCCTTATTTTTGCGATAAGGTTCCTCCTTCAATCAGATCCAGATCTGTACCATCACCCAATTACCAGTATTGCAGATCTACTGCTTTTTTAGATATTCAATAATAATTTAGATGATGCTTTGCCACAAGATCTCCTTCCTCTTTTATAGTCTTAGGCCTTCCACAACACCACGGTCCAAAACCATAACATTTCAATAGCATGAACCCAAAACTAGGGATCAACACATTTGACGAGACGCCATGGTCCAAAACCATAGGTTCAAATCCCAAGGACTAACTACCATGGACCAAGAGTAAGTTCCCCAACATATACGCGCTTTAGTAATGTATAACCCGCGTGTATGTGCGTCTTCATCTAGATGAACCTGCGTATATGTATTTTTCTTCTTTGTGAGTCCCTGAACTGAGATCTGTCACCAAGTTGAGTAGCCATCAAGGAAAACACCAGAGCCATAGCATCAAACCTATGCCATAATGCCAACAATCTCCCCCTTTGGACTTGATGGCAACACCAAGATCCTCTTTCATTCTCCCCCTTTGTCATCAAGGGTAAATGGTTGTGCTCCTCCTGAGTACATGCTAAAATCTTTGTCGTGTTGTGCTGACCATGCTTCCCCTGACTGTAGGCAAGATCTACGAACCATGACATATACATCATAAAAGACCTTCCTATCACCAAAAGACTCAATGCATACATCCTTAACCCAACCATGTGGGGATCATCCACCCAACCAAGTGGGGATACATCAGAAAATTACATATGACAACCAAGTACATTGTATCTTCATCCCAGGCATAGTGGGGAAACCAAAAAATAGGTCGTTACATGACCTTGACACCATAAAAGAGATACATGACATAGAGACGAAATATGTAGAGCAAGACTTATGAAAGTCACCAAGTAGCAGCATCTGTTAATCACCATTCAGATCAGCAACCATGATTTCTTTCTCTTCTCCCTCTACGCGTGTTCCACTAACAACAGTTGTGAACAAGAACCACAAGAATCTAAGATAATGCCAACAATGCATCATTAGAAGTTTATCTGCTCCCCCTGAACCAGTGCCAGATGGTCTCTTTCAGACCCATATCAAACAGATTCCAATCAGAGCCTGTCCCTTCTAATATCCATCAAACCTCCATATACGCTACTTTCTCTGCACCAACCTACGTATGTACGCAGATCCTCCTCAGAAAACTGGCGTACACCCCTTTTTCTCTGAAATAGACAAATTTAACAGCAAGATGATGTATCAACTACTCCCAGCTTTTGTCTGAGATATTCAAAATTTTCCCTAGACAGTGGTTTGGTGAGAATATTAGCAACTTGTTCCTTAGAAGGAACATACTCCAATTTGACCTTTTCTTCCAACACTTGTTCCCAGAGAAAGTGATACTTGATCGGTATGTGCTTGGTCTTTGAATGCATGACTGGGTTCTTTGAAATGCTGATAGCACTTGTATTATCACATAAGATGGAGACACGTGGTGTACAAGTGATCTGAAAATCCTGCAAGGTTTGCATCATCCAAAGGAGTTGAGTGCAACAAGATGCAGGTGCCACATATTCCGCTTCAGCTGTAGATAAAGCAATCAAACACTACAACAAAACCAGCGATTTGCGCCAGATTTAGCGCCAAATTTTAGTGCATTTTTTTGTAATTGTGATGAGCAACCTGGTGCTAAATCTGGCTCTATTGTACAATCTTTAAAGCGTCCTTTTTTGCGTCTGATTTTGCATCCTTTTTCACTCTAGATTTTGCATCATTTTTTGCACCAAACTATGCATCATTTTTTGCGTCAAATTTTGAACCAAGATTTGCATCTTATTTTATGATAGGTTTTGCTTCTAGTTTTGTGTCAATTTTTGCATCTATTTTTCATTGTCTTTTGCTTCCTATTTTGTGTCATTCTTTGCTTCCATTTTTGCGCCATCATTT
>APFE030508087.1:18894-32398 GCA_000404065.3 Pinus taeda | reverse complement strand
ATGCATTGAAAAAATTTGTGAGCTCTGAGAAGTTCTCTTGGTGTAGAGAAACAATGGGCATTGCAGGGCTAGATAAATGACTAAGCTCTCTTGTGGCCCCCTGTGGAAAGAAAATAGCAAGTGGGAGAATGTTGGGTTGTGTTATGTTCTTCCACGACTAGCCCACGTAGTTAATCAAGGTTTAGAGGGGGGGAGGTCACAAGGGGGTTTGAGGCATACCTATAACCCCACTTTATGGGGTCTGGGGCAGCGCCCCGAAAAATTTTGGTTTTGGACCCTATGTTAGGTTGGGTGGACCCACCTATGGTTTTGTGCATGATTTTCGCACACATTTTTGGACGCGATGGTTTTCGGTCCATGGTATTAGACGCGATGGTTTTTCGTTCCATGGTATTGGATGCTTCAGCATGTATAAATATGTATTATAACATTGAAAGGAACATAATGAAAAATCAAGCTAGTAGTCCCGGTTTTGGGATCCAAGGGAAATCTTTGTGTATATGTGTTTTATGTGTTATGCTATCGCATTTTTTATTTTTTGTGTTTAAGAATTTGTATGTAGGTAATTTCTATACGGGGTGAAAAGCTACACAACTAAATGAATGCAACTAAGAATGATATGCAATTGAAAGCTAACACCTATGTATACTTCCCCGGAAACGACACAAAAATGTTGGGTTTTTAAATGACTCTTAAATTACTTGCATTTATATGTCAATCTGGGTACATGAGCTTGTGAAGTATACATGCATTGTATGTGCTAGGATATATACTTTCAATTCAAAGAAACTAATCTAATTGCACATGAGGATTTAAACCTGTTTATGACTAAGTTTTGATAAGCATATGCACAGGTTTTGTCTTAAAAGGTCAATGAATTGAAACTCAAAACTTAAAATTTAAATGAACTTTTAAAGAAAACTATACTATCAAAACTTCAAGATCTATTCTAATTAGAGAAGAAATTGAAATCTATTATACTAGATGGAAAGTGAAATATGTTCTATTAAACAATGAAAGGAAATCTAACTATCAAATTAAAAGCACAACTATTCTACAAAACTTGGAATTGGAAACAATTCTAGAAAGTGGTAAAAAACAATGATATGTTGACAAAATTTCAAGTGAAGAGCCTCCATGTATTATTAAAATGATGACTAGAACAAACATGAAAATGAAATAATTTTTTGGAAAATATTTCAAGGAAAGTGTTTTTGGATTTTAAAGTTTACATTGAGCACTCGACCTGTAATAGATAGAATAAAAACAAGCAAACTATATTGAAAATAGAGAATTCAAACATCTAAAGATATTAAAAACTAAATCGAAGAAAATATAAATTTAAAAAAAAAAAAAATGAGATTAAAATGACGGATATACTATCTCGCAACTCCACAGGGGGCCTCCTAGTGAGTGTGAAGAATTATAAACTTAGATCACTTGATTCAAATCACCAATTTCATTAAGATTCGTGCCATATCGAATATTATATTCATTGGAAACAACAAAATCAGAGTTCTTATTCTTCAAATAGTAGCAACAATTACAAGTTAATATTCATCACTAACATTTGATTCCCCCCTCCCATCAAAGAGACTACAATTTATAGAGTTTTGAAGCAACAAGAAACTCAAAATTTCATTTCATGATTATGGCCATGAGATCTCAGTAAATCTGTTTGACAATAAAATAAAATATATTCTGAAGGTTTCTACGATCAAAGATCTGTCCATATATGATCACACTTATCTCCTTGCCATAAATTTTCCAAATCACAACTCGTTCCAATCCTTTTGGTGATTGGGCGTTGACTGTGAAATTACCACACTGTTTGCTCATGCAATCTGTAAAATAGGGCTCCAAATAACCCCAAAAATCTCTCAAATGGTAATGAATTTGAGAAAATTGCCCATGCCTAACCTAATTGGGCCCGTGCTAAAAAAAACCCATGTTTTAATTTTCTAAAATTAATTTTCATTTCTCAGAAAACGTGTTTGAAGTTGACTAGTCAAAATTGGTACGTTTTTCCTTTGATCTTTTGTTGGAGGTCCACATGTACGAGCTGGGTGGAATTTGACCAATACATAACCATATTATAGCTTCTAGAAACCAATTCCAAGTGTCAAATTTCCTTATAGAGTGGTGCTACTACCTCAACCATGGAGATAGCTATAGAAACTTGACTAAACTGCAGAATCTTGAACTGGCCAAACTGTTATTAGTAAAACCAATAAAAACTCTTCTTAATTCATTAAAAAAATAGAAATAATAACAATAAACCATGTAATAATGTATGTGGAAATTTGGTTGATTTATGGAGAAATATGGTTAAAAATATTGACAATGGTTTAATGGAATGATGCGAAAAAGGATGGTTTCATCAACAAAATCATGACAAGTTGGAGGCCTAACATGAGATGGCTTACCAATCTGACTCTTCTTATGAGATTTCTTCATTTTGAGAATGTCCATGTACCATTATGAATACCTCCCTAGTTAAGCGGGGCTGTTAAAATGTGTAACTAGGTTCGGTCTTCATAAATATGAAATGTACTTTGGATTCTTGTATATTGTAAAAATAAAGAAAATTTAATTATTGTTATTTTTGTAGCATTGGTTTCATGCTCAAGGTATTTTATTTAGAGGTCAAGAACCCATTGCGTGCTTCTAGGTTTCTTCCTAAGATCAAGAAGTCAAAATGGTCATTGTCATATGCAGAAGACCTCATCGGGCACATTGTAACATGTAAAACAAATTATTTTTGTATTTAAAATTGTCAAAATATCATCCAGTACCAAGTTAGCTTGGTAGCTAAGAATTCGCCCTCATTAAGGCATGTCATCCTCCTTGGAAGCCTTTATATAGGAGGGAAGTCGACCTCCTATGGATACTCACTCATCTTCTCATCATTGAAGAGAAGGAGAAGTAGAAGAAGGCTAGCGAACAAGGACGAAGGACAAAGGATGAAGGTTTGGGTTATTTCTCTCTCTCACACAAACACATGGGCGAAGAAGGAAGGCTAGGGTTTTGATGTTTCAAGGTCGTTGAGGAACGTGTAGAAATAAGGTTGAAGGAAGGTCTATTAGGTCACCTATAAGCCCTAGAAGAAGGAGAAACCCAAGAGAAGTTCAAAGGAAGCTTTCGAAGCTCTATAATTTCCCACAGGTGTGGAAGTAGTAGTTGTTGTAGGGGCCAAAAATTCCAAACCTGCAATGGAGGCCAAAATTTTGTAGTTGTGGGTCGAAGTTGTACAGCTGAAAGAGATTTGACTAGGTTTTACTTGGATTGAAGGAGCACATCATCAAGAAGGTTTGGCTTAGTCTTGGAAGGTTATTGGTCTTGTTCTATAGGTCTTGGAATTCGTCATTTGAAGAATCTATAAGATGATTAAAGATTTGCGGGTTTTCCTCTCAAGTGGAAAGGTTTTGCCCGTAACTTGCAGCCTACATCTTGTGTTATTGTGTATTGTTGATATTCTTGTTTTGGTAGTTGTTTGACTATAAGAAAAACATAACAATAAGAGAAGAATCTAATAATTAAGAAAAGTAAAAAGACATCACAAGTAGTTATAAAGTTTAAGAGAAATCATCCTAATTACAACCCTATATATTTCTCAACAAAAAGGAGAAGTATGAACTATTTATGAAGCATAATGATGGGTTAGGTTGCATTGAAGTAATGCATAAAAACATATCAACAAAGATTCACTATATTCTTTAGAATTTTAAAATTCTAACTCATCTATCTTCTTGGCCAATATAGAAACCTTTTCATCCATTTTTTTGAGCTACCTCTAAACCTCATCAATGTAAAGAATAATTTCTTGTTGAGTTTTAGACCTATCAAATAGAATGTTTCCCATGATAGTTTTTAGTTTCCAATAATTATCTATTGGTTTCATATAGAGGTTTTGTCTTGTATCGATGTTACTAATCTCAGGTGTCAAACTATGAACTTCTTCTTGGGTGTTTGCATCAGAAATGAACCTTTGTTCCATTCTAGCCTCATCCTCAGCCTATTGAATTTCTCTACGGATTTCAAAGGGAATCACAAAGTTGTAGATAGCTACAAAATGTTGAGAAACACCTTCAACCCTTGAATAAGAGGGAATTTGGGATCCCCTTCACCCTTATTGTCAAATCCCTAATGTGGCATATGCATCTAAAAACACTTGATTGAAGCAGGGAGCATAGAGAAAAAGGAGACCTCAATAGGGAGGAACCAATAATGCCTCTTACTGCAAAGGAAGGAGAGAGTGCACCATGCTAGACAAGGAAAGTCAAAAACCAATACCCTCATAGAAAATTCACCAAAAAACCCAAAGAGAGAAGGAAAGAGGCCCAAGCCCCCAAACTCAATTATTAGGTGGATATTACATAAGAGAACAAACCCATAAAGAGATAACCAATAATAGGGTTCCACATAGATAGAACACATTGTTGGGATTTGAATATGCCATATTATTCAATATATAAATTCTCTATTTATGAGCCATATTCCCACATTTACAACACTTTTCGTAACCATTATACCACCAACTTCAGTTAAATGTACCTCTTCTACCATGTGGTTAATTATGATGAATTTATTACCATTTTAATGATTAAATGTGTCTTTAATATGGTTTTATCAATGATGGGTTACTAATGTGGTTATGTGGCCAAGGAGCATGTTCAACTATGAAAATTTCCATCTTTGTATCAGTTATGGTAGTTTGGTACCAATTCATTCTAGTCTAGCAGTTCAGTGCTTAGTTTGGTACCAATTTAATCTAGTCTCGTAGTTCAGTACTTAGTTTGATACTAGTTCAGTCCAGTCTAGCAGTTTAGTACTTAGTTTGGTACCAGTGCAACAGTTTGGTACCTGATTCTGCACCTGCGCACAAATAGCTACATGTAATTACGTCTAACATACATAGTTACATATAAACTTGGAATAAAGTCAAACTAATGCCAAGTGGCATTGTTTCCATCTCCAATGCATGATTCAATATAATTTTGAATCATAACAAGATCGGTTTAAATGATTTTTGTTATTTTAATCATAATATGGAGCAAGAGTTTTTGGGAGTCGATGTTGCCTTTTGACCATCGCTTCCTCTATCTTATGATGCTATAAAAACATATAAGTGAAAAAAAGTGAAAGAGAGAGGAGGAGAAAAAATCAAATGCAGAGAGGAATTATTGTAATCAAGATTGATTATTAGAATGGAATTTTTGTAATGGATATTTGAGCTTTCATTTGTAACCATAAGTACGATTCTTGTAATGGAGATTTAATTATTGTTCAATTTTTCACATTGTTCTTATTTGATTTGGTTTTTGGTCATGTTTCCAAGTCGGGAAGGGCCCCTCAACTTAGGTAACGCCCTGGTTTTTATTCGTAGAGTAAGGTAAAATTCAGTTTTAGTTCTTTATTGATTTCATATTTTATTTGATGTTTCTTTTAAGTTTTTCATTATATTTTCATTTCACACAGTATTAGATCTATTTCTCTATACTTAGATCTGTTAATAGAACATGTTATGATCAAGTTTGAATTGATTTTGTCAGGCTCAAGAGTCAAACAAAATTAAAATTTGGTTTCTTAATACGTTTTGGTACCTAGAATTTTAATTTACAAATTTTCGGTACTTAATTCAGTACCAGTAACCAGATATGTAATTTCGTTACATAATTCAGTACCAACAACCAGAGTTTTAATTTACAAAATTTTCGATACTTAATTTAGTACCAAAAACTAGATTCTACTTTTGAATATTGAATAATCTATGATTTGCAGTTTAGGATTCTTTAATTGAATAAGAGCTTTGAATTCACTTGGTAAAAGAGTCCTACAATGAATAAGAACATATAATATATCATTATGACTCTAAGCTTACTTAGCATTTATTTTTGTTATTTTAGTAATGTATTTATTACAATTATTGTCTTGTCTTCTTTACTTGCCTCATACGCTTTTGCATATAGTTGTTAGCATTTACTTTTATGCAATTTAATTTTATACAACATGTTTAATGGGTTTTTGTATGTAACACTACAGGATTAAAAAAACTAAAGTCTCGAGACATAATAAGCTACATAAATAAAACTACATGAGCATTATCTGTTGGTAATGAAAGATTGTAGTTCGGAACCCTATAAGCATTAGAGTCTCACAGTACAGTGACAAGTTATAATCCTTATTGGTTAATTATTTCTAGCATTAGTTGTTATCATATGTTAGATTAGGCTTTAATCCTACATTTCATGTGCTTGCATCTCCAAGTCTTACGATCCCAAATTTGATAATTAAATGTTGGGATTATAATACATATATTTCCACCAAATTTTTGTCATTGTCATCAGGGAGGTGCTAAAGGGATTAGAGCATAGTTTCTTTCACAAGTTTCTTTTGATTAATTTTAGTTAGAGATAAAACGAGAATACGAGAGGTAAAAACCTACGTATCCACTTTGGTGGGGTTTCTACAAAGCCTCTTTGTTTCTTTCTTTTTCTTTGTAAGTGTGTTTCCTTTTAGAAAAATCATGAAAAAAGAGAAGCCTAACTTGTGTGAACGTATAACTTGGTGACAACAAGATCTTAGTAGAATGGTGGTGCTTCAAGTACATGATTAGTTTATTTGCATTTGTTTTAAGTGTGTTTCCTTCTTATTTCTTTAGTATTTTTAATAAGAACTCCATACACTAATCCATGTGCAAGATAGCGGTTAGGAACTAGCAGAGCAATATTCAAGGATGATCAAGAATTTGGAAGAACTCTCTCAAATCCTAGTAGCAATTTGGATTTTTCTTCTGGGGAAGAACAAATCTTGACAACAGTTAACAACTTATCTGCCTCCCCACAAGTGATAGAAGAACAACAACTCCATAAACCACATCCACAAGAAGATATTCACCCTTGCAAACTTGTGGAGGAAACCAAAGAATCATGGACCATATCTGATGGAAAGAAACAATTAGAACCCGAGATTGAAGAACTTTTGACATGCCTATATATGGATCCTCTAAGCACACAAGAGGATAATCATCTAATGCTAAAAGATTTGCATGACACGGTAAAGGAAGATATGCTAAGTGATCCAAATAATGAGGTAAACCAAAAGCATTTTGATTTTGTTGAAAGTTGGTTTCAAGCAACTATAAGACCATATCGCTCCTTTATTCTTCCTTCTTGACATCATCATTAAAACAATTGGTTCTTCATACTCATATATGCATTGAATATTATATTCTAAACTTGAGTATGAATCGATTTTTACACCTATTACACACATGGTTACATTGGAAATAGTCTTATACTTGAGGAGAGGAATTTCTTTTTTCTTAGGTAGAGTATGATAATAAATTAATAAATGATGCATATAGTAGTTAGTTATAAAATTTAGTGCAACATATTTCTCATTTTTTTTGTATAAGTGGGGATGTTAATGGTTAAAAAGAAACTAGTTGAAAATGGGAGATCTATGTTCCTATAGTATATTTATGTTGAGGTCTCTTTTAGTTGTATATTGTTTTAATGAATGTTGCCACTTAGTATTATTTCCAAATGGACCATGGTTCAACTATTACTTTGCTTTCCCACTTATTATTTATTTCTGATAATTAGATTTGCTTCTAGTTTTTCTTTTCAATAAAGTAAGTTATGACCATTATGTTTAGAATCTTATGTGAAGTTGGAAATGGTTGCATTGCAACATCATCTGGTATTTCATACCGACTATCTAGTACCATATTTCAGCGAATCAATACCCATAATTTTGGTACCAATTTGATATTTTGAAATACAAAGTCATATTCAAATATCTTGTACATTTGGGATGCTTAAATACGGGAATAATACTAGTACTCAAAAGCAGAAAAGACATCTTCAACAACATAATGGAACACTTAGGGGAGTATTTGATGATAAATTTCCTTCTTCCTGAAGTTGTTAAAAATGACATTTGTGATTTATCATTACTTATATGTTTTAAGACCGTTATTTCACAGAGATGATTGAATAAGCAATATTTTTCATAAAAGTTGAATTGAATGATAATTCCAAACTATTCATAGTTGATATACCATTTTTGCTTTGGAATTCCATTTTTCTTATTCATATAGATTGTTTATTATCAATACAAAAAAGTTGTTCAAAATATAGTTACCAAAGAATACTAAGGGGATTAAAACCAAGGTAAAGGATCCACACAATGCTACCAATGAAAAAATCAACTTAAATACTATAACCATAACACCAAAGCATGATATCTGAGCATCTTTATTAAGACTTGCAAAAGAGTTACTGAGTCTCTAACCATAGTGGAACACTACTTTAAAAGTGAAAGCATACATGAAAACTATGATTGGTAGGACTTTAGGTGTATTTTGGTTATTCTTTGGTTAGCCTCATCCATCTCACATTGAAATGGCTCATTCACGCTATGTCCTTTGTGTACCTATAAGTACCTTATGCATCTAACACATTATGCAGGTAATCAAAGTCACTTTGAAAGGTATTATCCTATTCCTTTAAGGGGTTTTCTGAAGCCGCTCCCTCGTCCAATAATTGCAAAAGTAATGTCCATAATCTAAACCTAAAATGGTAGGAAACATGGGACTAAAGCCTTCAATGTAAAATAGTTTTAACAGATTAACCAAAAAGCTTGCTAGCAGTGGGTATTGACCTATGATACCACTAGGAAAACCCATCGGGGCTATGGACGCTTGTGGTCAATGGGGCATTCTTCCTAAGGAAGTGTCAATCAAACTAGGGCTTTTTTATATACATATGATGGTTTCCCTATAGTGTTACAATCAAAAGGAAGCATGTATGGATTGAATTCAAAGGAAAAAAAATGAATTCCATAAATTTGTTGCTAAAGAATGACCTTAAGATAACCTTGAGTCCTCTGTCATTGGTTTTTCATACTATATCTAAGATTTAATTATCGTAGAAGTGGGACCTATGATCACAAAGAATTAATAAACCCTAGATGCAAAGCTTATTGGTAATATTTGGATAACTATAAGACTTTGGGATTTGGTTAGTAATAACTAATTTTTCATTGGTTCATCATTTGTTGCTATTATAATAAGCCTCCTACTTTTTTGTCTACAAAGAAGGAGAGCCCCTTAAATTTATAAAAGGTTTCTTTTTCTTGAGCATAAAATTGTTAAGGATTGATGAAATCATATATAATTAGTGATTTAGAATTTGTTCTATGTTTGGTGTTAGTTGTGCATCATTTTAATAAATCAAGGATTACTTATTTGTGTTCAGTATTCATCTCATTAGTTCCATTGTTTTTTTCTAGTCTCCTTTGTACTAGAGCCATCTTAGCAACCCTCCTCACTTCTTCAATATCTCACCTTGTTTGCATGACTACATGCAAAACCTCAAGCATGGGGGAGTGGTTATTAGGACCTTTAGATATTTGTCAGCATTTTTATCATTCTTCTTTAGCATATCAGATCGACATTCATCATTCCAGACTCTCAGCCTTACTTTTCATCATCTTCAACTCCATACAACTTCCATTGTAGCCTGCATTACAGATCAAAATTTAAAAGGTATACTTGAGTTAAAACATGTTTAAAGACTCTTTAACTCATTAAAATTTAAGGAAGCTTGATAATTAACCATTTCCTATTCCATAAGACTTTACCTTTCTTAAACCATCATTAACCCCTCCATTTCTAAATCCATCAATGCATATTTTGGTAAGACCATAAGAGTGAAAATAAAAGTATTGTGGTACATGAATACAAAGCTACATCTATAATGTCTTCTCCTTGTGCATCATAAATCATTTACAAAATCATCATCTGAATTCTCGTAATAAGAGGATGAAGTCATTGTTTTTTATCTAGAAAAGAACCACAAAGTGAATAATGGTCTTACAAATTTCCAAGTCCATGTTCATACATCCATTATCCTCCTCATCATCTTATATAGTCCACCATCCCTTCCTAGTCCATATTTTATTTGTCCTCAATTTGTGCTACTTTGTTTTGAAACATATCAAGTCTATGATGGTATGATAGTTCACCTTTAATCACCTACACCAAGAAATAATGAGATTTTGTTTGCATGAGGGCATGTAAATTCTTAGGCATAGGGGAATGTTGGGCTTTGAATATGGCATATTATTCAATATATAAAGTCTTTATTCATCAGCCATATCCCCACATTTACGACACTTTCAGTGACCATTATACCAACAAACTTCAAAGAAATGTACCTCTTCTTCCCTTTGGTTAATTATGATGGATTTATTATCTTTTTAATTATTAAACATGTCTTTAATATGGTTTTATCAATTATGGATTACTAATGTGTTTATGTGGCCAAGGTATGAAAAAATTCATCTCTGTATCAGTTCTGGCAGTTTGGTACCAGTTTAGCCTTGTCTGGTCATCTGATACTTAGTTTGGTACCAGTTTAGTCGAGTCTGGCAGTTCGGTACTTAGTCTGGTACCAGTTCAATAGTTCGATGCTTAATTTTGCACCTATGCATGAATAACTACAGGCAGTTACATCCAAGATTAATAGTTACATCTAAACTTGGAATAAAATAAAACTAATGCCAAGTGGCATCATTTCCATCTCCAATGCATGATTCAATATAATTTTAAATCATAACAAGATTTATTTAAATGATTTTTGTTATTTTAATCGTAGTATGGAGTGAGAGTTTTTTGGAGTCAATGTTGTCCTTTGACCATCACTTCCTCTATCTTACAATCCTATAAAAACAAATTTGTGCAACAAGTGAAGGAGAGAGGAGGAGAAAAAATGAAACGCATGAGAGGAATTATTATAATAAAGATTGATTATTGGAATGGGATTTGGTAATGGAGATTTGAGCCTTCATTTGTAACCAGAAGTGTGATTCTTGTGATGGATATTTAATTATTGCTTAATTCTACACATTGTTCTGTTCTAATTTAGTTGTTGGGCATGTTTCAAGGTCTAGAAGGGCCCCTCAACTCAGGTAACACCCTGGTTTTTATTCATAGAGTAGGATAACATTTAGTTTTATTTATTGCATATTTCATTTGATTTTTCTTTTCAGTTTTTCATTAGATTTATATTTCACACAATATTAGATCTATTTCTCTATTCTTAGATTTGTTAATAGAACATGTTATGATCAAGTTTGAATTGATTTTCTCAAGCTTAAGAGTCAAGCAAACTCAAAATTTGGTTTCTTAATACATTTTGGTACCAATAATTTTGATTTATAGAATTTTAGTACTTAATTTAGTACCAGTAACCAAAGTTTTAATTTACGAAATTTTTGGTACTTAATTTGGTACCAAATTCTACATCTGAATACTGAATAATCTATGCTTTGCAGTTTAGGATTCTTTAATTGATCAAGAGATTTAAGTCACTTGGTAAAATATTCCTACAACAAATAAGAACCTACAATATATCATTATGACTCTAGGCCTAATTAGCATTTATTTTTGTTATTTTATTAATGCATTTCTTGTAGTTATTACCTTGTCTTCTTTACTTGCCTCACACGCTTTTGCTTATAGTTGTCGACATTTACTTTTTTTAAATTTACTTTTCTACATCATGTTTAATGAGTTTTTGTATGAAACACTATAGGATTAGAATCATTGAAGTCTCAATACCTAATTAGCTACATAAATAAAACTACATGAACATTATCTGTTGGTAATGAAAGATTATAGTTCGAAATCTGATAAGCATTAGAGTCCCACAATCCAATGACAAGTTATAATCCTTAGTGGTTAATTCTTTCTAGTATTAGTTGTTAGCATAGGTTAGATTAGGCTCTAATCCTGCATTTCCTATCCTTTCATCTCTAAGTCTTACGATCCTGGATTTGATAATTAAATGTTGGAATTAAAATACATATAAATCCACCAACACACGCTGAAACTCGTAGACTAAAGTAGAGACTAGAGAGGAAATAAACCATTAGCATAAAGAAAAGAGGAAAATAGAGGGTTTTTATTGGAAGAAAATAAGAAATACGAGGATTGAGGCCAAAGTGATATGATCCTGGAAGGAGGAGAAAGGCTACCCACCTAATAGACAGATACTTTGTTCACCACCATGCAGCAATCAAACCTAAGGTTTGTGATAACCAAGTACACTGACTTGAGACGAAATTGAAACAAAATAGAAAAACCATCTGCCACTTCCCTTCTTGGTAGCTAAGATTTCACTGAAACCATAGAAACCACTTAGCAAAAGAGCAATGTTTCCCAAGTTACATACATTTTCTTCCCTTCTTAAACTGATATTTGCCTCAACAACACAATGAATTCCCCCTTCATGGAAGTGATTACGAGAACGTAGCACAAATTACAAACAAAAGAAATTCAAAGTTCAAAATCCACCAAACCAACAATTCATTCACCACCTTTCATTACACAGTGTATTAATGCTTTGCATGGAACACCTTATCACACAGACACCAAGTGTGTGGGGTATATCATAGCTTGCCCCTGCCCCGGTATCCCTATATCATGACCTTTCATGATGTCGAATAAACACTCACCACGAAAAAAGGTTACAAATAACATTAAAAAAACCAAATTTTCATTAAAAATATCACTGAATATATTTAGAATTATGTGAGTAAATATAACATCATGAAATAAAAAAAAATAAAAAAATTGATTATTATTTTCATAAATAAAATTATTATTTATTTATTTATAATTAATTTAGAAATATTATTATAACTAAAAATGTTTATGAATTATTAAAATTATAAGCTTCAATAAAAAATTAACTAACCTCCAAAGACCTATCCACCCTTTCTTGTCATTGACTTGAATAGAAATTGCACACCTCGTACCATGCAACTACCTTGTACCCTCAACATTCTCACAAAAGAGGGAAATAAAGGTTGACATGTTACTATTTCATCACAATTTAGCCTTTGATGCTTTTTTAAGGCTTTCCATCTTTGACTCCATTGAATATTATCACACAACCTTGAACTAAAGATGGTTACCAAACTAATCCAAGACTCAAGGTGCAGTTATGAGGGTGGGATATATATATATATATCTCAATGAAATATCATTGTATTATGAAATGATATACAAACTATAATATCATAATCAGAACACGAACTCTTTGTTGATTTTCAAATAAAAAAAACAACTTCCTTGAGTAGGATAGGGACAATTTCCAGTTGCCATCTATAATAATTGATAGCAATAAATATACAGAAAAATGAAAAGAAAATGAATACAATGCTGCACACTTTGGTTGTCCCCAATTTTGTTATGATTTGAGTTTTTGAGTTTGCAATCACTTATGTTATAACTTTGATGCAAATTCATATGATAGGTAACTTCCATATTACTCATTGAACTGTGTTATCATCATACATTTTCTGCAATTCAAACATTTTGTTGGCATTATGGCCAAAGTGTTGTCCTTGATGGCAACCTATTCAGGTGATGGATCCTATACAGGACAGTAGCAGAGCTTGTGTACATCAGGACAGTAGCAGAGATTGATGA
>APFE030508087.1:0-10898 GCA_000404065.3 Pinus taeda | reverse complement strand
GTGAATAAAGCTAGCCTCACGTATGTCGCATATATATATTGAGACTATAAGTAAGTTCTCATATACACTTATTCACCTAACATATTGGGTCAATAAATGTTATCAATACTGTGACAACCATTGCTTTACTGTATATATAACTAGTAGTGTTCTAGCTTATTACAACTTAAGAGTCTTGTATTTCAATAACTAAGGTATCATAGTTTATAAAGCTTACACGTGTTATGTGGTACTACTAATTTGATTACTCTTATGTAACACTAGTATGATTTGAAATGGGCTATATGATCATTTCTTATGGATCTGTAATTAGTACAAAGTTCAAACAGGAGCTTTGTGATTAGAATAACTGCCATATGTGATTAAGCAATATGTGTAATATAACCATCATGGTTTAAGCTTTGATTACAGTCATATTGATCTCACGCCTGTAATTAAGGTATAAAAATTCTTTATGATAAGAAGTGGTATGTAATAGCTATGATATACCCGTATTATGCATGCTATATGTGTGATAAAGAGCTATAGAAATATTATGATTCCCATATAAGGTTACGTATTGGCATAACATGTAGAAGATTTACCTTGTGGTTCAACCTCATTTGGTTCTATGATTTCCATATATGTTAGCAATACAAGCTTTATATGGATCTATAACTCAAACTATGAACTTTGTAACTACTATAGCCTTATTAATCTATGTACAATGACTCATAGTTTCACCATATGACGGTATGTACATAACATAATCAAATGATATACTCAAAGCAAGCTCTTACATTCACTACACCTATTGAGTCAGTGGAATCAATCGCAATGATGTTGCTATGTTTCCATAATATACACAGAGAAGTTGATAAGCACCTTAAGCATTATATTTTGTATCACCACACAGGTATGTAGTCTTATCTTCTCAATGGTGTTTTCCTATAAATTTGGGTTTCTTACAGTCCTCATCAATGGGTAATGCAGGCTAAAACCTGCACATGGGACAATCTGAGCATTCTTCCCTAATGCTATCCCTACCATCTTCAGGATGATAAAGATGATATTCTATACAAATTTCATCTTTATCTTTGACAAGTAGATAAGAAAGCTCTCATGTGATATCCTCAATGGTAGTTTCATCATCAAATTTTGGTGGTCCAGTGAAACAAAACACACATGATTTCCCTTCATATTTTTAAAGCACAAACCAAGATAAACGTGTATCCTAGGGTTGCTACTATATTTCTCCTTTGGCACTGCAATTCCTGTGCCATCTTTTTTGTGACTAGCCATGCCAACTTCCTCAAATTCTGGGCTTACAATCTCTTTTATAACAACAGTAGGATCATGCTTCTAACTATATTCTTGGAATGGAGCATTAGTCTTTTTAGAGCTCTCTAGAAAATCTTATTTTTGAGAAGCATAATCATCACAATCTGAATCCTCACCTTGAAAATATTTTAGAGCCTTCCTCTTGGTCCAGACACTAGCACCATCAATATTGATTTATTCATTTTTTCACCAGCTCACAAAATAGGAACTCATAAAAGTAACCACCAGTATATTTGATGACACCAATGAAAAACCATTCATATAATCCCAAATATTGAACAATTTATTGTACTAGATATGTCCTTTTTGTTATGGAAAAACCACCTGAGAAAATGAAACTTTCGCTCTGGAGCCTTTACTTTAAGGTAATACTTTTAATGGATGAGATGTACATGTTGAAACAAGCAACTTTTAGAACTGCCATGTAGAACTAATATTTAATTTAAATATAACAATATTTCTAGCCATGCCTTGAGAAGAGTTACTGCATTTGTGTTTTCCGTCAACAAATAGAGCACTTTGAAGATGCAAACTTAAAGGACATTGCCATTTGGTCCTTGCGGTTGAGGTGATAATTGATTGAGATGCCAATCTTGCACTGGCTGAACTCCAGCAACACCATCTTGTAGTGGTGAGCTTGTGCCACCCGCATAATTATTTCCAGAGTACACTAAAGAAGACTAATATACCAATCTCGTAGCTTAAAGTGATTCTTGTTTCTCGCCAGTTTAGCAGCATTCTGCAGTCCATTCACAACAAAAAAAACGGTGCGCATTACTCACATGACCAACAAATCCAAAATAAGCAAGGTGTACAAAGACCAAGCCTTTATATTAAATGTAACCATATAAAAATAGAAGTCAACAGACACATTGTTAAATATTAGTGATTAATAGTTTCTAACCGAATTGATTTAAAAGAACAAAAATGGAATTCCATGCATGTTCCTATTAAATAGGAAAGCCATCTCATAATTATTCTGGCTAAATCCAACATAGGATACCTCATAAGTTCCCATATGCCATTTGACAAAATAATCTTCAACACTTCATCATTGTCTCTGCAATATAATTGTGTGACATAAATTTGCACTATAAGATGCAGGACAACAAATTAGCAAAATTTGTGTGTGCAAATTGGAAGTTGTTTTCTCAGACTGAATCTTTAACTACAATCTGATCATATCATATATAAATATGCACGATAAAATGACAAGAAAGCAACCAAGAAAACTCTTTTATATAATGTTCCTATTACCAAATGTGGTTACTATGGAAAAAGAAATAAAAGAGGAACAATAGAGACAAAAAAAACACTCTTATTTTTTAGCAGCACAATCATCACAATCTGAATCCTCAACTTGATATTTAGAGCCTTCCTCTTGATCCAGAACACTAGCATCATCATCATTAATTTCTTCATTTTTGCACCAGCTCACAAAATACTAAAATAGGAGCTCATAAAAGTAACAATCAGTATATTTGATGGCACCAATGAAAAACATTCATATAATCCCAATATCGAACAATTTCTTGTACTGGATATGTCTTTTTTGTTATGGAAAAACCTGCATGAGAAAATGAAACTTTCCCTCTGGAGCCTTCGCTTTAAGGTAATACTTTTAATGGATGAGATCTACATGCTGAAACAAGTAACTTTTAGAACTGCCATGTAGAATGAAAATTTAATTTAAAGATAACAATATTTCTCACTGTGCCTTGAGAAGAGAGAATATTGATAACAAATTAAGCGTTTTGGAGATGCAGATTTGAAAGGACATCACCATTTGGTCCTTGTGGTTGAGGTGATAACTGATTGAGATGCCGATCTTGCACTAGCTGAACTCCAGCAACACTATCTTGCAGTGGTGGGCATGCGCCATCTGCATAATTTTTTCTAGAGTACCCTAACAAAGGAGACAAAGATACCAATCTTTTAGCTTAAAGTGACTCTAATTTCTGTCCAGTTTAGCAGCATTCTGCAGTCCATTAACAACAAAAAAAACGGTGTGCATTACTCACATGGCCAACAAATGCAAAAAAAGCAAGGTGTACAAAGGCCAAACCTTTATATTACATGTAACCATATAAAAATATAAGTCAACGGACACATTGTTAAATATTAGTGGCTAATATTTTCCAACCGAATTGATTTAAAAGAACAAAAGTGGAATTCCATGCATGTTCCTATTAAATAAGAAAGCATCTCATAATTATTCTGGATAAATCCAACATACGATTCCCCATAAAGCTCCCATATGCCATTTGACAAAATAGTCTTCAACACTTCATTATTGTCTCTGCAATATAATTATTCGACATAGATTTGGACTATAAGATGAGAGGAAAACAAATTAGCAAAATTCATGTGTGCAAATTGAAAGTTGTTTTGTTACACTGAATCTTTAACTACAATTATAGGATCATATTATATATAAATATGCATGATAAGCTGTGAAGAAATCAGCCAAGAAAACTCTTTTATATAATGTTCCTATTACCAAATGGAACTATTATAGAAAAAGAAATAGAAGAGGAACAATAGTGAAAAAAACACTATTAATTTACTTTTAATCCAACATAAGCATAATGCATTGGCACTTTGAAATTTAGAACAACACTTTGAAACATGAGTTGGTTTGAAGTTTCAAAACATACCAACAAAAAATATAATACACTTCAGCATTCAGCAGGACCAGTTAATGTGCTTGGATTGATGCCAGAAATAATCTTACAAAATAAAATTGCAGTCTATCCATACTATGTTGATTTGGGGTAGCATCGGATGTGCTCTAGCTGCTAAAATTGGTGGAAAGGCTAAGATACATGAGATCTCCAATACCCAAAAATGGTTTGGGAAGATTCTAAACAGTTTGAGAGATATTAAAATAATTAATATTTTTAATGGAGTCCCTAAGTCTAAACTTATGGAAAATAAAATATTAATGTATATTAATATAAAACTGTGTTAAAAGGGTCCAAAAGTCATGTATCAAGCCAGAATTAATCTTAGCCGTTGATTAGGGACTTAATCTCGACCGTTGATTTGTCAACGAGAAAAGTATATAAGGAGGCTTGAGGGTCACTTCGAGAACACACCAGAGTGATCGATCACTCTATTCTCTAGAGCGGGGGTTGCTAAGAGAGATAAAATTAGTGATCAACAGTGAGAGGCAATGAATACAGAAGCAGAGAGACAGAGAGGGTACCGGGAGGTTCAACACAGTAGCCGAAAGTGAGGGACATAGAACCAGCTAGGGGTTTACGCAGAACTAGCCAGGGCTCACGCAGAGGCAGTCAAGAACTGCGTAGTGCCTCAAAGGGCCAGCGTGGGTGACGTAAAGGGCCAGAGGGATGACGCAGTGCCTCCAGAGGCTGACGCAGGCCAAGCCAGAGTGACGTTGGGCAAACGTTGGGCCAGAAAGGGTTGATGCTGTCCTTAGAGGCTGACGCTGGGGTTTCGTGGGGCAGATTAAAGATGTGAAGCTGTCGAAGTGATTATCCAGGGTTTTAGCCAGAACATTTGTCTCTGACTGAGAGGTACTACTTGCTGAGATTATTCTTTGTTGGGTGAGCCAGTTTTGGCACCTAGATTGTATTTAGAAACTGCATAATAATAAAACCCTCAGATAGATGCACCGTTTTCCCGCATTGGGTTTTCCCAGGGACATTGGTCCAAAAACAACGGTGTCATTTGTGTGCTTGTTTTGTTTCCTTCAGTTGATGATCTGTAATGTGTTGAGCATGTCTTGTATTCATTTCCAGTATTTACATGGTAAATAACTTGTTAATTAATAGAACAAGTAGGTAGGAATAAATCAGTAAAGTACATGAAGGGTTTCTAAAAGTTAGACTTAGAAATTCCAACATGGTATCAGAGGGTGGTTGCAAATCACAGGAAAACTAAGGACATAAGCTGAGCAGAGCAGCAACAACAGAAAACAATGGTCCAGAGTGACAAAAGCTGTTCCTAGTAGAGAAGCAGTAAGGAAGGGGTGATGTAGTGCCTGCGTCATCAAGTTTGAGCCGGGAAGAGGATCAACACAGTGGCAGAGAGGAGCAGACTCGACCTATGCAGTGCCTAGTCATCTTTCTCAGTCAGGAAGGATTGATGCTCGTGGCCAGGAGGTGTGAATTTTGCTGGTGGCGAGATTGTGCAGGGCCTAGAAGCTCTAACCTTTACTTTGTTGGGGTTTAAGAGGCTGTGGGTAAGTTGCAGAGTGGAGCTGGTGGGGTACTGTAGTCAGAACAGTACCTAACAGGGAAATGCAAAGGAGGGAGTTGCTACCAAGGATTTCTAGTCGAGAAATCCGGATCAGTGGTGCAGCTGCACTAACGATCGGAGTGGGGGCATCTCGACATTGGCATAAGGGTTTCCAGGAGGGAAATCGAGGCTTAGAGGGAGTCATACCAAGAAATTCCAGGAGGGAAGTAGAGGAGCAACGAGATGGAAGTGAAATGGGGTAAGAGACCAGGACAGGCTGGATGGAGGTTCAAACTTCGTAGTCTGGAAGGTCAGAATCTTATCCGTTCTAGACAGGAATCGTGTCAAGCACTTCGCCTTGAGAACGATAGCAATTCCAATTGACTAGCTAATAACGACAAGTACAAGGAGGCAATGGTGAGGGCCAAGAGCATCATCCTTGACGGGGTCAAGGACCATGTAGTACCATATATTGTCGAAAAGGACACGAAAAATGAGATGTGGGAGGCCCTAAAGAAATTGTACCAGCATACTTCTATGCAAAGAAGGATGCTACTTGAGAATCAGCTGCGGTCATACCAGATGTAGAATGGAGAACAAATCGACATCTTCCTCGGTCGGTTGAAGGAGATTCGGGATCAGCTAACTTCCATAGGGGCCACACCGGATCAAGAATTGATGGTGAGGACAACCCTGAACGCAGTCTCAGAAGACTGGGAGGTGTTTGTCTAGAGCATACTAGGCAGGGTGACCCTTCCAGATTGGGAGGAAATGTGGGTGGCTCTTCGCAAAGAAGAGATCAGAAGGCTAAGCAAGGTGGGAAGCAGCGATAAGGGGATCAAAGTCAAGAAGGAGGAAGAGGAGGATGTTGCCCTAGCATCTGAGAGAAAGCAGGAGAAAAGGAAGAAAAAGGACCTCTCCAAGGTCAAATGCTTCCACTGTGGGGAATTGGGTCATTATGCGACCCAATGTCCGAGGAAGAAGAGAAAGGGAGAGGCCTCCAAGACCAATGTTGATTTGGGGTAGCATCGGATGTGCTCTAGCCACAGAATTTGGTGGAGAGATTGGGGCACATGAGATATTCAATACCCAGAAAGGGTTTGGGAAGATTCTAAATAGATCATGAGATATTAAAATAATTAATATTTTTAATGGAGTCCCTAAGTCTAAACTTAGGGAAAATAAAATATTAATGTGTATTAATATGAATCTGTGTTAGAGTGGTCCAAAAGACATGGATCAAGCCAGATCTAATCTTAGCGGTTGATTAGGAACTTAATCTCAGCTGTTGAGATGTCAACAGGGAAAGCATAAGAGGAGGCTTGAGGGTCACTTGGAGAATACACCAAAGTGATTAGTCATTCTATTCTCTAGAGCAGGGTTTTCTTAAGAGATAGAATTAGTGATCGGGAGATGCAGTTGAGGGACATTTGAGTACAGAGAGATAGAGAGGTAGAGATAGTGCCGGGAGACCAACGCAGTAGCCAATCAAAATGACGCAGAGCTAGCCAGGGCTCATGCAGGGCCACGTAAAGGCAGCCGGGAGTTGCGCAGAGCCTCAGAGAGGCCAGCGTTGTTGATGTAGAGGGCCATAGGGCTGATGCAGGGCATCCCAGTACTGACACAGACCCATCCAGGGTGACGCAGGGCCAGCATGAGGCAGAGAGGGGTTGACGCAGTCCAGATTGGGTAGACGCAGGGGTTTCTGGGGCAGATTGGAGCTGAGTAGCTGCCAGAAGGACTATCCGGGGTTTCAGTCAATAGATTTGTCAAAAACCGAGAGGTATTACTGCTAAGGAAATTCTCTATTGGGTAGGCGAGTTTCGGCACCCACATTGTACTCTGATATTGCTTAATAAGAAAACCCTGAGATAGCTGCACCAGTTTTCCTGCATTGGGTTTTCCTAGGGACATTAGTCCAAAAATAATGGTGTCATATGGTGTATTTGTTCTTGTTTCTTTTAATTGCTGATCTGTAATATGTTGAGCATGCACTAGTGTTTATTTTTAGTATTGACATTGTAAATAACTTGTTAAGGAAAAATAACAAGTAGGAATAAATTAGATAAAGTGCATGGAGGGTTTCTAACTAAGTAAACTTAGAAACTTCAACATGGTATCAGAGCATGATTGCAGATCACATGAGGACTAAGAGACATCAGCCGAGCGGAGTAATAGTAGCAAAAAACAATTGTCCCGAGGTCATAGAAGTTGTTTCTAGCAGCGCAGAAGCCAAGAAGTGTGACACAGAGCTAGCCAGAGCCACACAGAGGAAGCCAAGAGCTGCGTAGAGCCTCAGAGAGGCCAGCGCTGCTGACGTAGAGGGCCAAAGGGCAGATGTAGGGCATCCCAGGGCTGACGCAGACCCATCCGGGGTGACGCAGGGCCAACGTGAGGCAAAGAGGGGATGACGCAGTTCATAAAGAGGCAGTTGCTGGGGTCTAGAAGGTTGTAGGAATATTGCAGAGTTGCGCTGGTGAGGTATTGTAGTCAAAACAGTACCTAATAGAGCAAGGCCAGATTAGTTATTACCGAGGGTTTCTAGCTGAGGAACCTGGATCAGTGGTGCATTTGCACAAGACGATCAGAGTAGGGGGCATCTCGACAAGCTGCAGAAGGATTTCCAGGAGGAAAATCAAGACTCAGAGAGAGTCCAGAAGAGAACTTCTAGACGGGAAGTATAGACTCAGAGGAGTCGAACAAAGAAATTCCAGGAGGGAAGTAGAGGAGCATCATGGCACTACACAGGGTAAGAGACCAGGATAGACTGGACGGAGCATCGAACTTCGCAGTCTAGAAGGCTAGAATCTTATCAGTGATTGATAGGAATCATGACAAGAACTTCACCTTGAGGTAATAGCTGTCCCAGTTGACCCCAATGATAATGACAGGTATGAAGAGGCGATGGAGAGGGCCAAGTGCATTATCCTTGACGAGGTCAAGGATCATGTGGTACCACATATAGCTGAGAAGGAAACGACATTTGAGATGTGGGAGGCTCTCAAGAAGTTGTACCAGCATACTTCTGTGCAGAGAAGAATGCTGCTCGAGAACCAGATGAGGTCGTATCAGATGAAGAAAGGTCAATCGATTGACACCTTCCTTAGAGGACTGAATGAGATCCGAGACCAGTTGACTGCTATAGGAGCAGCACCGGATTAGGAGCTTATGATGAGGACAGCCCTATGTTGTCTCAAAAGATTGGGAGGTATTTGTCCAGAGTATCCTGGGCAGAGGGACTCTCCCACCTTGGGACGAGATGTGGGCAACTCTTTGCCAGGAAGAGATCATATGGCAGTTGAAGACAGGTAGCAACAACAAAGGGATCGAGGTCAAGCAGGAGGAAGAGGATGTGGCCCTAACATCTGAGGGAAAGCAGGAAAGGAGGAAGAAGAAAGATCTCTCCAAGATCAAGTGCTTCCACTGTGGGGCGCTGGGTCACTATGCGACCCAGTGTCCAAGGAAGAAGAGTAAGGGAGAGTCTTCTGAGACTAAAGCAGTGCCAGCACGAGCAAAGGAGGAAGTTTTGATAGATGATGATTGTGCCATGAGTGCACACGCACCACTCGAGCGGAAGTGGGGAGACATCGAGCTGTAGTCAGGAGGACTTCAAGCGATGGAGGGCAGGATCCTCGAGGTACCTAGCCTCTTGGATTAGACCTTGCTACGGGAGCCCCGACGAGGAGTAGCAAGACTGGCTGATGTGGGTAGAGACAGATGCAGATGGAGCGACAAAGAGAGCTACAGTGCAGAGGTCTCGAGACAGCGCAGAGCTAGCAGGATGCAACAGCGTGAGAGGCACAGGAGTGTTGCATTAGTGCAGGAAGGCACAGAGAGGTGTGCAATGGTGCGATATGCAGGGAGTTGTTGCAGCAACACAAAGGTCAGAGAGGGACCACTTGCTAGCGGCAAAGGGAGCTTCAACATCAATGGGTGTTTCTAGCCCAACAGTGAGGTCAGTTGGGAGATCAGTTACTTACTTCTCAGTAACTGAGTTGTAGTGCAGCAATGGGTAGCACGATGCAACATGATGAGAGGAGGTGCAGTGCAGATGCGGTGTTGGGAGAAAGGACCAGCAACAACACGGATGCAAAGGGAGTTGTCGTACAGATGCAATAGTGGCAGTGGCAGAACCATGGGCAGCAGTACAGGATATAGCAGTGCAGAGGATGTTGGGCAGTAAGGCCTAGCATCAACATAGGTACTAATGTTGAATGATTAGAGTAATACTCAGTGAGGAGTATTCCTAGAGCACAGTCCTCACTAAGAGGGAGTGTTGATTTGGAGTAGCATTGGATGTGCTCTAGCCACGAAATTTGGTGGAGAGGTTGGGGCACATGAGATCTCCAATACCCAGAAAGTGTTTGGGCAGATTCTAAACAAATCATGAGATATTAAAATAATTAATATTTTTAATGGAGTCCCTAAGTCTAAACTTGGGGAAAATAAAATATTAATGTGTATTAATATGAATCTGTGTTAGAGTGGTCCAAAAGACATGGATCAAGCCAGATCTAATCTTAGCGGTTGATTAGGGACTTAATCTCGGCTGTTGAGATGTCAAGAGGGAAAGTATAAGAGGAGGCTTGAAGGTCACTTGGAGAATACACCAAAGTGAATAGTCATTCTATTCTCTAGAGAGTGGTTTGCTAAGAGAGATAAAGTCAGTGATCGGGAGATGCAACTGAGGGGCATTTGAGTACAGAGAGACAGAGAGGTAGAGATAGTGCCAGGAGAGCAGTGCAGTAGCCAATCAGAGTGACGCAGAGCCAGCTAGAACTCACGCAAGGCCACGCAGAGGTAGCCAGGAGCTGCGTAAAGCCTCAGACAGGCCAACATTGCTAATGCAGAGGGCCAGAGGGCCGACGCAAGGCACCCCAGGGCTGACATAGACCCATCCGGGGTGACGCAGGGCCAACGTGAGGCAAAGAGGGGCTGACATAGTCCAAATTGGGCAGACACTAGGGTTTTTGGTGCAGATTGGTGCTGAGTAGCTACTGGAAGGATTATCTGGGGTTTCAGCCAATAGATTTGTCAGAAACTGAGAGGTATAACTGCTAAGGAAATTTTCTATTAGGTAGGCTAGTTTCGCCACCCAGATTGTACTCTAATATTGATTAATAAGAAAACCCTCAGATAGCTGCACCTATTTTCCCGCATTGGGTTTTTCCGGGGACATTATTCCAAAAATAATGGTGTCATATGGTGTGTTTATTCTTGTTTCCTTTAGTTGCTGATCTATAATATGTTGAGCATGCAGTAGTGTTTATTTTTAGTATTTACATTGTAAATAACTTGTTAAGAAAAAATAACAAGTAGGTAGGAATAAATCAGATAAAGTGCATGGAGGGTTTCTAACTCATTAAACTTAGAAA